>JAODAL010007673.1:0-123302 GCA_025379985.1 Phyllomedusa bahiana
GGGGGGGGTTTCTCTTGCTGAAAACCACACGTGACACTCTGTGGCCTGTGATTGGCTGCAGGGGTCACATGAAAGAAAAAACTGTGCCCAGGACCACAGGGACCAGTGCTGAATAGGCAGGTTTACAAGGATAAATATGCACAGATTGGTAGACGGGGAAACACAAGCGTAGCTAAAGTGCACGCTGACGCGTTTCAGATCGATGATCCTTACTCATAGTATAGAATTCATTGAGCTCCCATTAACAAATGACAGGAAAGTAAAACATCATATTTAAAGGTATAAACAGTGGCACAGTATATCAGAAAACCCACATAGTAGTACTAGACATACAAACCTACCTATTTATTATTACCTACAAAGAATACAATGTTCTTGCACCTGAGTGGGCCCCTTTAACCTCTGGGCACCGTAGTGGCTATAGAGACCCCCATGGACCACCAACAAAATACAACCTGCAATTTTTTTTTTTTTAATTGTATCCCTGTTATGCCCGGTTCACCCGGCTTTTTGCCTAGGTATTTGGGGGGACGTTTTTTGCACCGCATTTACGCCGGCCGCCGTGCAGCGGTGGTGGGGCGGGGAGAGGAAGGGGCGGCAGCTCGCCGGCCCCATAGACATCCATTATCCACGGCGCCTATGTGCATGTCACTTTCTCCCCGCCCGCCGTATTCGCCGAGCGGGGAGGAGAGAAGGAATCCATAGTTCTCTACGAGTACGGCACGCAATACGGCTGGAAAGCCATGTGAACGGCCCCTTAGTGTTAGGCTCCGTCTACACCAGAACCTGGGCAAAGTACGGCCCCGGGCCGCATTCCGGCCCGCCAGCTCGTCGGATGCGGCCCAGGGCGTACGCTGCCCAGGTCTGCTAATAGTAGGCTGACGGCCCCGCGGCCGGGTATTGCTGAGAGGCCGCCGCGGGCCATCAGCGCTTACTATTAATGGTGAATTAGGCAGCGACGCGATGAACTCCGCTACCCGCGCCGCTGCCTCTCCTGGGCGCACACAGTAATAACTCTGTGCGGCCCAGGAGCTGACGGAGGAGCGTCCGGCTGTGGCGGCATGACGTCATCACGGTCACCAGCCCGGGAAGACTCCTCAGACAGAAGATGAGCGCGCCGGTCGGCCGGAAGCAGGTAAGCCAAGGTGTGAGTATCAGTGTTTGTTATTTTTAATTTTGTTCATTAAGCTATATACCTGCCTGTGAGAAGCCCTAACTAGCTATATCACCAAAACTGGAAAGGATTGCCAGCAGCTCCAATAATAAAATTCAATTGCCTTTATTGTAGATTCATTAAAATAATGTAGAACTCAAGGCCAAAAATTGAGGTGCCTAACACGCTGACGCGTTTTGAGCTGCACAGGCCCTTAGTCGTAGGCTCTGTGCAGCCGAAACGCTTCAGCGTGTTAGGCCACCTCAATTTTTGGGCCTGATGTTCTCATTTTTTTAATGAATCTACAATAAAGGCAATTGAATTTTATTATTGGAGCTGCTGGCATATCCTTTCCAGTTTTGTTGCCTTCTTGGTGCTTCCAGACCACAAGCCGTGCAGCCCACACATTCAGATACGGTGAGCTGGTGTTTCATGAATTCTTTGTTATACTAACTAGCTATATACCTGCCTGTGGGAAGCAGCTATATACCGGCTTGTGGGAAGCCCTAACTAGCTATATACCTGCCTGTGGGAAGCCCTAACTAGCTATATACCTGCCTGTGGGAAGCAGCTATATACCTGCCTGTGGGAAGCCCTAACTAGCTATATACCTGCCTGTGGGAAGCCCTATCCAGCTATATACCTGCCTGTGGGAAGCCCTATCCAGCTATATACCTGCCTGTGGGAAGCCCTACCCAGCTATATACCTGCCTGTGGGAAGCCCTATCCAGCTATATACCTGCCTGTGGGAAGCCCTATCCAGCTACATACCTGCCTGTGGGAAGCCCTATCCAGCTATATACCTGCGTGTGTGTAGCCCTTTCCAGCTATATACCTGACTGTGTGAAGCCCTAACTAGCTATATACTGCCTTTGGGAAGCCTATCTATATACCTGCTTGTGGGAAGACCTAACTAGCTTATTCCTTGCCTGAGGGAGCTGTAACCTATCTATATTCCTGCCTGAGGAGAGCTGTACCTATCTTAATTCTGCCTGAGGGGAGCTGTATCTATTATACCTGCCTGCGGGGAGCTGTATCTATTCTATATACCTGCCTGCGGGGAGCTGTATCTACTATATACCTGCCTGCGGGTACCTATATCTATATACTTTGACTGACTGAGGGAGCTGAATATACCTGCCAGACTGAGGGGACATACATCTACATACCTACCTTACTGAGGAGAGTTGTATATACCTGCCTTACTGTGTACCATGAGTAAGGCAGTTATATAGATGCATCCCCAGTAAGTTTCCACAAAAATAATCCTCCAAAAAACGATTTTTTCCCCCGTTCACCCTATGTTTTTATTAGTCCGGCCCTCCAAAAGCATCGCACTCTCTCATGCGGCCCCATGGGAAAATTAATTGCCCACCCCTGGTCTACACGGACCAAGTTATCAGTTGGATTTTGACACGGTTTTCAGATCTAACTGTAAATCCATCCCCATAGACCTCAACAGAAAATTTGACCTGGAGTCTACACCGCTCGGATTTTCTGAGGTCGGATTTCAAATCCGAAAATCACGGCAAAAAACTTGGAACCTGGATATTCTTCTGCCAGATTTCCGACAGAAAATGTACTTTTTAACGTCAGCGGGCTGGCCGAATCCAAAAATGATTGCAAACACCACGCCAAAAAACACAAAACCGAGTGTAAAGTACCAGCAGATTCTGTTATAGAATCTTATCTGTATTTTACAATTGCTGTGTGGACGCAGCTTTACACTTCAAATCAGACCTTAGCAATCTGAATTTTGGCAGAATACCCAGAAACCAATCATGGGCCTGCCGGTCAGACTGGCAAAATAGTGTATTACTCATCTTAGATGTGGGCAGGAGACCTTCCGGACACCTACATGAGGAATACAGTATGGCGCTGCTATGGGAAATTTCTAATAGGCTACAGGTGCCAGGGGTCACTATAGCGTTTGCACTGCTATGATATTCATCATGTTATACATCATCCTAAGCAGAAAAGTCCAACACTTCCTCCATTCTGCTCGCGGAAGAGCCCGGCTCACAGCTGTGTACACAGTCCACCATTTGCTGCTCTTTTTTTAGCACTTCAATTAAAGTGGAACCTAACCTTTATAATGTGTCATTACAGAGGACGTTTTGGGGGTCATATATAAAGATTAGTGCGGATATCTCATAAGTAACCGGGGATCCGACGCCAAAGTAGTGACATTTCAATTATTATCTCTTAAATGTGCTCAATGCCCTTTACCTCAATAACTGCTGTAACACAATTGGCCCAAAATTTATCCAGTCATGGCCAAAAGTTTTGAGAATGATACAAATGTTAATTTTTACAAAGTCTACTGCATCGGGTTTTATAATGGCAATTTGCATATACTCCAGAATGTTATAAAGAGTGATCAGCTTAACAGCAATTAATTGCAAAGTCAATAGTTGCCTAGAAAATGAACTTTTTCCCCCAAAACACATTTCCACTTCATTGCAGGCCTGCCTTAAAAGGAGCAGCTAACATGGTTTCAGTGATTGCTCCATTAACACAGGTGTGGGTGTTGATGAGGACAGGGCTGGAGATCAATCTGTCATGATTAAGTAAGAATCACACCACTGGACACTTTAAAAGGAGGCTGGTGCATGTCATCATTGTTTCTCTTCTGTTAACCATGGTTCTCTCTAAAGAAACACGTGCAGTCATCATTGCACTGCACAAAACTGGCCTAACAGGGAAGAGTATCGCAGCTAGAAAGATTGCACCTCAATCAACAATCTATCGCATCATCAAGGAATTCAAGGAGATAGCTTCCATTGTTGCCAAAAAGGCTCCAGGGCGCCCAAGAAAGACCAGCAAGCGCCAGGACCGTCTCTTAAAAGTGTTTCAGCTTGGATCGGGCTACCAGCAGTGCAGAGCTTGCTCAGGAATGGCAGCAGGCAGGTGTGAGTACATCTGCACGCACTGTGAGGCGGAGACTCATGGAGCAAGGCCTGGTGTGAAGGAGGGCAGCAAAGAAGCCACTTCTCTCCAGAAAAAAACATCAGGGACAGACTGATATTCTGCCAAAGGTACAGGGAGTGGACTGCTGAGGACTGGGGTAAAGTCATTTTCTCAGATGAATCCCTTTCCGAATGTTTGGGAACATCTGGAAAACAGCTTGTTTGGAGAAAACAAGGTGAGCGATACCACCAGTCTTGTCTCATGCCAACTGTAAAGCATCCAGAAACCATTCATGTGTGGGGTTGCTTCTCAGCCAAGGGAATCGGCTCTCTAACAGTCTTGCCTAAAAACACATCCATGAATAAAGAATGGTACCAGAATGTCCTCCAAGAGCAACTTCTCCCAACCGTCCAAGAGCAGTTTGGTGATCAACAATGCCTTTTCCAGCATGATGGAGCACCTTGCCATAAAGCAAAGGTGATAACTAAATGGCTCAGGGAACAAAACAGAGAATTTGGGTCCATGGCCTGGAAACTCCCCAGATCTTAATCCCATTGAGAACTTGTGGTCAATCATCAAGAGACGGGTGGACAAACAAAAACCAACAAATTGTGACAAAATGCAAGCATTGATTGTGCCAAGATGGACGGCTATCAGTCAGGATTTGGTCCAGAAGTTGATTGAGAGCATGCCAGGAGAATTGCAGAGGTCCTGAAGAAGAAGGTCACACTGCAAATATTGACTTGCTGCATTAACTCATTCTAACGGTCAATAAAAGCTTTTGTTAATCATAATATGTTTGCACTTGTATTTCTGTATGTGATAAAAACATCTGACAAACACACATAAAAACCAGAGGGCAACAGATCATGTGAAAATATAAGATTTGTGTCACTTAAAACTTTTGGCCCTGACTGTATACTTCTATGTGACACTTCCCTGAATGGGCTTTATATACCGATCTACATTTTTGCAAGAGCCATCGTATTCATTGGGCACATTAGGTAGTTGTCTGGGAGCCCCACAAGCATAGAGACTGCAGGTGATCAAATGTATGTCCTGAGGCACATGCCCTGGCTCCCTGTGTGGGGACTGCTTATTTAATGGTTTGTGTGTTCTTAGGATGTGCAAATAGTTATAAACCATGGTGGAACAGGAAGCCATAGGCTTCTTCCCCCGCCCATTAGTCTAGTAGGCCGCCGGCTCCCCCGCCCATTAGTCTAGTAGGCCGCCGGCTCCCCCGCCCATTAGTCTAGTAGGCCGCCGGCTCCCCCGCCCATTAGTCTAGTAGGCCGCCGGCTCCCCCGCCCATTAGTCTAGTAGGCTGCCCCACCCATTAGTCTAGTAGGCTGCAGGCTCCCCTGCCCCGCCCAATAGTCGAGTAGGCAGCAGGCTCCCCAGCCCCGCCCATTAATCTAGAATGCCGCAGGCTCCCCAGCTCCGCCCATTAATCTAGTAGGCCGCAGGTTCCCCTGCCCCGCCCATTAGTCTAGTAGGCCGCAGGCTCCCCTGCCCCGCCCATTAATCTAGTAGGCCGCAGGCTCCCCTGCCCCGCCCATTAATCTAGTAGGCCGCAGGCTCCCCTGCCCCGCCCCGTAGTCTAGGAGGCCGCAGTCTCCCCCGCCCATTAGTCTAGTAGGCCGCAGGCTCCCCTGTCCATTAGTCTAGTAGGCCGCAGGCTCCCTGCAAGGCACCAGCAGGGTGTCCCAATGTAGGTGACAAGATAATATGGATGTGCTTGGGGGGTGGTTAAGACAGCCTTGATTTTTTTTTTCTTTTTTATACCACAAACTGGGCCTGCTTAGCTGGACAGTCTTAAAGGGGCTCTCTCACTACTGTTTTTTGCATTCATCTGAGCTTTTTCACTAGCTTAGATTTGCAAATCAAGGGGCGGGTCTCTCCCAGTAGGCATGTCTTCACTCACCTCATTACATCCCTCCTTGTTCTTCCAGACCTCCTACAATGGTCCCTTCTCATGGAGAGCTGGCCCCTCCCTCCCAGGGTTCAATCCTTGTAACCAGAACACTTGTATTGGTGTAAGCAGTTATCAATACAGCCTGAAATGATGACACAAATGTGAGAAATGCAAACTGCTTCGCCCTCTTATCAGGTAGAGTGTATAAGGGTGTGTTATATGGGTGGCAGGGAGCAGAGTTTTTAAGTAGTGTGTTATATGGGTGGGGGAGTGAGTCCGGCAACTAAACAGACTCCATAATTGCCCAAATCCTTTACATTAGAGCACCGCTATACGCCGTGTGAATTCACCCTTAAACAAAAGCATGGAGTTAAACAATAAGTCACTTTCTGACACCATGTTCCCTTTAAGACAAGTGAATGCAAGGGTATGTTCACACGGCTTATTTGTGTGCGTAATTGCGCACGTATTTCACCGCATATTGCGCCAAATACACGCCGCAATTACAGTAATTCATAGCTCTCATAGAATTGAGATGTCAATTGTTAGCGGCGAATACGCGCTGCTAACAATGCAGGTCTATGCTTTGGAATTACATGTGGTTCCAAAACACGTGGCGTATTGCGGCGCGTACTATACATGCCGCAATAAGCCGTGTGAACATACCCTAAAAGAGAAGGGGGTCTGAACAGTCATTTCCAAATTGTCAATGGCCCATGGGCCTGGCTGTCATCTGTGGATACAGGTGTTTTTTTCCAAAATTGTCGTCATCAGCAGGGAATAAACACAAGACAACAAGTTTCTAAAAAACAAAGTACAAACATTTTTTATTTTGTTTCTTTACAAAGGCTGACGCCTTGCAGGGTTTTTATGTCACTTTCTTAACAAAATATAAAATAGCTTTTTATTTCTCAAAACACAAGAGCTGAAATGGTAAAAAAAAAAATAATATATATATAAAGGAAGATCGATCGTAAGGTGAAGAGGGGGAGGAGTGCTGGGAATGGCCGGGGCACAAGTCTTAAAGCTGCGGCACCCTCCCGTTTCCTATGCTGAGAAGTAACATGGTGTGACCTACAGTGGTGAAGACATTATATATGGTCTATATATAAAAAAGGGACCTGCAGCCGTTCTTGACTATTTTAGTAACTTCCAGTGTTCCCTATGAAATAACAATTCTGAAACATTTCCTTAACAAACTACGTTAATTGGTCCCCCTGTTATTCCTCCCAGAAGCTTATTACTGATTTGTCAGATGGGTGTTACCAATTGGGGGATGTCCTTGCACAGTCTGACTGAGACCAATCAGTGCTGAGAGTCTGTGCAGGGACACTCATGGAAAACTGGAATGGTAACGCCCAGCTGACCGATTCAGGAATACATTTCTAGGAGGAATAAGAGGAACAGCACAACACAGAGTTATAAGAGGAGATGCTCCAGAATGGTTATGTCTTGGGGAACACAGGTAGGTCACTAAAACAGACCTGTCAGGAGAGGTCACAAGTCTTCTTTAAGCTCAAATTCATATTACGGGCCATGCCACAATGGATTCATATACATTTTATTTTCTTCGATTAACATATATATATATAATATATATATATATAAATATATATATATATATATATAATAATAATATAATATATATATTATATATATTCATTAATCGAAGAAAATAAAATTATTTAATCAATCTTCATGTAAAGCAAGGTATTAGGCCTAGATAAATAGAAGGTGACAAGGCATATGTTTCATGGCTCTTGGAGAGACCTCTGCCTGTGTGTAGCCACCTTATGTATAGAAAAGCCCAGCACAAACATGGCCATAGGCCTCTGCAAGGGTGATCTGTGCCTATAGGCAACATATAAAAAAAAAAAAAAAAAAATGTCTATAGAAGGTCTACATTGGGAAATCAACCCAACACATCTAATAAGCAGGAAATCCTAATATGTACCTAAAACCACAGGGGTCAGTGCCTGGATAAAATACCTTCAGCACTGTACGTCACAGCATGTAAAGTTATTCAGCAGCCAATGAGGTGGGAGGCATCAGCGGTCTACCTAACATTTAGCATCATTACTGGAAAAATTATACTATCGGACATAAAACGGGAAATAAGAAGAAAAAAAAAAAAAAAAAGTTACATTTAAGTGCTTATGATCCAAAACTATAACAAAATAAAATAAAAAAAAATGTAAAAAAAACACACATGGAAAAGTAGTAAACGGCGGAGGCACCTCCATGTACAAAAGCTTCAGGCTTCTAACCATACTGGCATCAAATTCCATGGGTGAAAATCTAAGACTGTTAGAGGGCGACCGCCAATCGTGAAGAGGTTACCAACAGCGTACCCACTGGCTGGTCATAGTACAGCACCCATTCTACGGGCCGGATCATTAGAGGCGTTCAGTGCTTATACGTCAATGAGGCCAATAATGTCACACGACCTGGATGTCTCCACCATGACTGGACAGAAGGTAGACTTGGTATTGTCATCACAAAAATTATCTACGTCTTTCTTCTGATCATAAAGAAATTTTGGGGTTAAGACATTCGTTGTCAGCCTATTTTTGACCTGAAAGGTTGACATCTTCTCATAGTAACCCAACACTGTCCCCATGCATTGAATGATGGTGCCAGCCTACCAAGTAGACAGTCCCTCAAGGGTTTGGCTGCCCATACACTTTAAGACAGGCCTATATAACAGAAATGCTTTGTGGGCCATATGGAGACACACAACTAGGCATGGCCTATGGAAACCGCATCCCAAAATGGGCTGAACCGCCCTGTTTGGGAGCAGTCCCAGCCCCTACATCCAGAAAAGTTTTGTAGGTCTGCCTTAAAGATGAAGGTTAGCCAATTCCAGCAGGACCGTACAATCTTCTAATACATATAGGGGACACCCAACCCCACCAGGGAGGAACCGGGACCGATACCCATCGGTCAAACAAGCCGCTATCTGAAGGTGTATACCAGTTTACGGGCATGTCTCACCTTGGGGCAATGGGAGCAGCATGTGGCTTTAAAAGGGTTCTTTCAAAATACGGCAAAGTGAGGTTTAATAAACTACTGAAAAGCCCCGACTTGGCACTCAGCCCAAATAACAGACAATTCAGGCTTTATTCATGAATTTAATACAGACTGATTATAGGGACTCTACCCAACAACCCTTCAAATAACTCAAAGTGGTCTGTGTTAGAAATCAGATTTTTTAGTCCATTTACGCCATACAGATAGCCATCAAAAGGCGATAGCGGTTCTACCCTGTGCAGATATACATTTTAAAAATTTCACTTATTTGTATGAATTTCATGTAGCAACTCCCCTCCCCTGCAGGGGACGTTGTATGGGTGATCTAACCCCCTTCCATTGTCCTTGGCAATGGCAGCTGAACTAGCAGGAGGGGGAAGGGGGGGGGGGGGGCTTCCTTTAGAGAAGGACATGGCTGCTTTATTCCAGAAACAGTGCCACCCACCTCTCAAGGTTGAATGCGGTACTGCAATTCAGTTTCATCCACATCAATGAAGCGGAGCTACAACACCAGGCAACCCATGCACAGGTGTATTGCGCCATTTATGGATGAAAGCAACCATGTTTTTCTAATCCTGGACAAACCCAACAGCTGAAGGGCAGCTTAAAATGGCTTTACCCCTGTTTAATACATTCTCCCATTTACAAGGAACTGTTAAGAAATTATATGACTGCTTCCTACAGCCCCTCCCAAAATTTCCCTAGATTGGAGTGTACCTGTCACCGACAGGCTAAGAGAAGGTGCAGGCCAGCATGAAATATTTAAAGAGGCGTTTCTATCTTGTACTTTGATGACAAATCTTAGTGATATCTCATCAAGGTGTAGTAGGTGAAGGTCCCACACGTCTCAGGCCTGGGCCCCCCCAAAAGTCTTGGTACAGAAGGGAGAGTCGGTTGCGCTTGGGTACAGCTCTCCATTCTGTTCCAACAATTTGGGTATGGCTGACCATTGCTTTTGATTAGTCTATGCAGTAAAGCAACATACTGGCAACTTGGGTAACGCCATATGATTGCAACTATGCAATTGCCAGTATAAATTCTTACTGGATCCTAGGTTTGCTTCTCTAAAACTATGTGCAGACTCCAAATCCCCTCTAACTTCAGAGCAGATACAAATTAACTTGGCTGGGGGTGAATAAAAATAAAAGAACGAAGGCCACAGCAGCAAATTGAAAGAAAAAAAAAAAAAATGGAAGCCAGAATGTAGTGCTAAGACTCTGTATGGTCTGTATACCTATAGCTAAAAACTTGGGGTCCCTAAACTTCGGTTATCACTTCATACCATGATTTAGAATGCAAGATTCTAAAGAAAAATCTAATTTAACGTAGCGCCATCATGTGGCGAAAAAAAAAAAAAGCCTGCACGGGATCTTACTCTTTCCCTTGTAATAGGGAAGATCATGGAAATCGACATTGGTGACTCAATAAGTTGGGGTTGTTAAGATAGCGCTAACATTGCCCCCAAGGTCAAAGTTTCTCCTTGAAGAAACGGGTGTTAAATAGAAGTATAATATACACACAGGCAGCTCTATAAAATATAGAAGTATAAAATGTATCTATAAAGTGAGCGAAAAATTCGGACTCAGGTAAGGTAGATCTGGGTCATCGACCCAGCCTACTTATCTCCTGGGAGGCAGGACTAGGGTTACTCCTCTTATACCTACATATTCACGAAGAGGATCGTGATTTTTCGCAAGTGCAGGCCTTAATCCCATTTTGTTGGGAAAGGCGTAAAGAAAAATGTTCAGGAAATTGAGGGACTGCTGCAAATTTAAGGAACAACAGGGGGGAAAAAAAAAATAAAAAAATGTAAGCACCCCTACCACCCATGACACTCCTCCTTTTGTCTAACAGACCAAGACAACCCCTTAGTGCTTTTACCCTTTTTCTCCCTCAACAACCTCATTACAGTATCTTTGCGGTCAGCAGTAGACCACCCTATAAACCCTACAGATTTTTGGGGGAAAAACAAGGAGGATCCGGCAAAGGGAGCAAACCTTGACTGTTGCTCCCTTCAAGTACCCTTCACAGCATCTTGGGCGGTGGGGGCGGGGCGATGGGGGTGGACGGGGGGGGGGGTAGGGGGGGGGAGGGGGGGGGGGGGGGGGGTGGGGGGGGGGGGGGGGGGGGGGGGGGGGGCACAGTGCCCCCAGTCCTATTGCCCCCGTCCGTTGGGAAGGGCAGTGGATGTCAGGGTCCTCCACGGATCATCCTTGATTTTCATGCGCCGACTCTAATCCTCGCTGTCATCACATTCTGTGTCCGACGCGGTGTCTGAGTCTTCGCATGGGCGTGCGGCGTTGACGATGACCGCCCTTCGCTGCTCATCTTCCTGCAACTGTTTGTCTCGTGTGCCCTCTATGTGCTGTATGGCCTGGCGGAAATCGGGAAAAACCAGGGAGTTAGTACATAGCAGGACTAGGGAATTCTAAAGTCCCTCATCTATTAGGAGGGTGGCTAAGAGTGCGTTTGGCCCTGAAGGACCCGGCCCCACTATACATTACATGGGCACGCCATTAACCCCTTAAGCCACAGGTGTCAAACTGTGGCCCCTCCATCGCTGTTAGAAAACATACAAACGTCCCATTATGCTCCACTGTTAAAGATTATACAAATGTCATGATGGAGTTGTAGTTCCTACATCTAAGTGGCCCGCAGTTTTGACACCCCTGCCTTCAAGTCCGAACAGCCTGAAAAGTAATTCTAATGACTCCAGCACGTGTATATTTTTTAGTTTTTTGTAGTTTTTGCCTCCTTGCGTTTATACAGTGGTAACGTTATTTTTCCAATGAACGCAGTTGCTATCGCGAAGCCTCGCTGATCAATTCTCGGACACAAGTTGTTCTTTTTGGTGGAATAGTTTAAGTTCACTTAAAATTATTGCAGATTTTTTCTTCAATTTTTTTTTACACCATTCACATTCCACACTAACTTGCTAGATTAATTCTACAGGATATTACGGTCATGTAGATACATAATCTGTCAAGGGTTTCTTTTGTGTGTAATGTATGCACAATTATTTTTTATAATTTTAATTGTTTCTCTATCACTTGATTTATTAATTTTTTTTACACTCAGTAATGTATTAGAAATTCCATATCTAGCTAATACATTATGATCTGTGTCAGCTGTGGCGAACACCAGGCAACGCAACGTCAGTGGCAGCACACCAGTGTGCCTGACCCCTGTTTCTTACACTATACCGCACTGGGTGCGCTCTCTAAGTCCCCAGGGCTGACTGTGCAGCCATTCCCTGGGCTCTGTTGGGTCTCTGGTAGTCCCAATAACCCGATGGAGCAGGGGAAAGCCCTTTTGGTTATGCTCCAGTCACTGCTGTGGCAATCAAAGGGTTAAGCTCTGGAGAGCACATTAATTCAACAAGGTTTTCCCCAACTACCGTCCCCAGCTATACAACATGCTGAGGCTGCACTGGGAACAGGGCTGTGTACTACAGCTCTGTTCTCAGCGCAGCTGCGGCACGGCAAACCACAATGTCTGCAGCAACGGCAAAAGAAGTCGCTGCAGACAAACGACCTGAAATGTCCGACGCCAAAAGATGGTGGGCGGTCGTTAAAGGGGTTTTCCCAAGACCTTTAAAAATCTCCAACTGTGTTTAAATAGTAAAAGAACCCATTCTTAACCCCCCACCACCACCACCGTTCAAGCAATCCCCCCATTCTCCCTGGTCCCACACAGATGAGGTCGCACTTCATGGACTGGGAAAGATGCCGGAAAGCCAATTTTCTTCCCTCTTAGTCACACTTAAGACTAAGTTAATTTAGACCAGTCAGTCTTACAATGTGACAAATTTATCATATAGTACTAAATCTGGCAGAGGGTTAGACTGCCTAGTCCAAGTTTACACCTCCTATTACTTTTAATTGTGCCAAAAATTTGGCTTTTTTTGGCACACGTCGTCATCTGCTAAATTATGCCCCCTTTATCAAGGCTACTACCCTCTCGTCAGACGAGGTACAGAAGTGTCTAGACACTAAAATACATAAAATGTGTTGCATAAATTGCCTTAAATGTGCCCCAGTGGTGCAGATTTATTAACACTTAGGGTATGCTCACACAGCATATTTCTGGGCGTAATTGTGCCCCGAGATATGCCCTATAGCAAGACTTCCGCCTTTCCTGCCACAAATTGAACGCCAGGGGGAAAGAAGTGACGTGTCAGGGATTATGAAAGTGAATGGGGCCGGCAGGATGCCGTGTGAACATACCCTAAAACTAGACTGGCTAAAGATGTGCCAGATTTATCAAGGTATGGCAAATCTGGTGTTGGTTTAGATAATGTCTAACATTACATGGATTAGTCAGCTTAGCTTGTACCAAAACATTGATGCTTTCACATAGTGCATAATGGTATGCATTAGGCAAGCCACATCTATTTTGTCAGACTGAGCACAAAAGTGTCTAACAACTATCTAAAACACATGATCTGGTGTAACGTATGGACAGGACTATTTTGGCATAAATTGCAACAGAATTCTGGTGCAACTGCCATAGTACATATGACCCAATGTGATCACCCTCCCCTAATGCATTTACCCCCCTTCTGACCAGGCACATTTTTCTTTTCCGCAATACGTCTGGGTTTAAATGCCACAATGCACTCCTGTGCTCGATTAGTCTAGTTTTGTTTGTGTCTCCCCCCCCCACATAGGGCTTAATTTTTTTAACGAGATAAGATAATTTTTAAAAATTTTTTTTTTTAAAGCCAAAGTGTCCCTAAACTAGTTTATTTATATAGGTAATAGGGTATGTTCACAAGGCGTATTTTAGGATGTAACTGTGCTGCAATGCACCCCGAAATCCTGTAATTACGATAAAGAAGTGACACGTCACTTCTTTCTGGTGTATACGTGGCAGGGATAATGATAGTGAATGGGGCCGGCCCTCCCTGCATTCTTCTAAACGCACGCCGTCTTGTGGCCCGCACAGGTACGCACCGCAAGACGCCGTGTGAACATACCCATAAAGTTTCAAGGTTGTCAGGGGTCAAGTGTAGAAGTTTGGGCTGTTTGTACTTATTTTAATAACATTTCATGTTTGGTTTTTTTTCATATTGTGCCCACCCTTCTGGTCAGTAGGGCACATTTGCAGTTTTTATTTTCTAATCTGATACATTAGCCCCAGTTATAGGGGAACATCCCCTGCATTGACTGCAGAGCTGATCTGGGTGTGATCAGACCCTGCAGCTCCTGCAATTACCAAGCCCCAGTGGTCACATTATTGCGCACTGTACAAACAGTGATCAAGAAGGCAGGGACAGTAATAATCCGTCTCCGTCTTCTCAATGAACAGCCCGAGCTAATCTGGGTGTGTTAAGACCCAGCAGCGCCTGCAGTTACCGAGCCCCGGCGTTCACATTATCGAGTACTATATATACAGTAATTGGTAATCTTTCCTTGTCTTCTCAATGGAGAGCCCGGCTGAACATTTTTCAGGATGTTTGAATGCGTGTCCAATCTTATTTCACACTCACCTGCACAATGGTATCTAAGTTTTGCCTGGATGTAGACACAGAACTGATGACGGAGGAATGTCCAACAGTCACAACATTGACGTGATGAGAAGGTGGAGGTGGTGGAGCGGGAACGATTACCGTGGCGTGGTGAGTGGGCGCCAGGGGCATCTGCGGTGCCAGGAGCTGCACAGACAAGACATAGGTTGTTAATGGAAAAACAGGACTAAGAGGTCACCAAATGGCCCAAAACTATGACGTAGCATTGCTCAATAAGATGACTGGCATGGTGCCACCTCTTGGTTAGATAGGCCACAGGCTACCAGACAGAGTGGTGGCTAAGGACCAGAATGGCGCTCTATTACAGTGGGAAGAAGGATTATCTGTCTCACCTGAGATTGGAGAGGCTGGTCAGCCCTGTCCAGTGACTCGTTCGATTGTCCCTGCCCTCCCTCTTCCTGGATTTGTTGAGCTATAGCCTTCAACTTTTCAGGGTACATGTGAGCTTCCAGAGCCCGCACCTGCCAGTTATATCAGTCAATTAGATATACTATAGGGAATCTAATAACAGAAGCATCAGGGAACTGTAAGATGCTGTTAGGACAGGCATGCAATGCGCCAGTCTAGCTGCTGTACCAGCCTACACTGCCAGCATAACTCTTCCTATTGGAAACTAATGGGCGGGCACGTTCTTGTATGCCATATGCATGCGTCATGCAATACCAAGTCATGAAGAAGATCTAGTCCAGGCGTTCACCATTACCTGCTCCTCCAACATCATCCTCACAGAACGTTCCTTGTCCAGTTGTTGTCTCAATTCAATCATTTCCCTTCGCAAGTCTTCTGCCTTCTCCTCTTCCCAAATATCCGGGGAGCCAATGCCCTCATCCTTGTCTTCCGCCCGTCGCCGCTTAGGGGATGAGCCATTAAACTCCTGCAAGAGAGGCAAATAAGCATCACAGGCTGGATATCACTATGCCACTGTCATTTTGTGTGCAAAACTAGATTACCCAGTATGCTGTGCTGCAAGGCAACAACTACACAGTCTAACCATATTATTATGACCACTTCCTTCTTTTTAGGTCGGCAGCACGTAGCTCATGATGGAGCCACGAGTGTTGTGCTGGCTTGGCGGGTACATAAAGGTGTGCGATAGGCTGTCTGCACACGTCCCTCATTGCTGTTATGGGTAAAAGGGGCAATAGATCAGTTGCAAAAAGAGAGGATTATTGGCTTTTGGGCCAAGGGTGGCAGTATTTCTGAAAGTACGCAGTTTGCACTGCTGTGGTGACAGCATCATAAATGGAGCCATTGTGAATAAGCGGCATGGAAACTGCAGAGCACCATTGATGTGAGGGGCGAATGTTGGCTATGAAGGTGCACTAAGGCAACTGACAAAGAGGAGCAGCAAACCACCAAAATGACCCAGGGGCAACCAGATGTGTCTAACACAACATCAAACCCTACTATGTATGGAGCAGACAGATGTCAATGTACCTCATCGAACCAAGCTGCATCAGCAGAAAAGGCTTCAATTTTTACAGTAGTAAAAAAATTAGACCACCGATTGGCAAAGAGCTGTCTACTCTAGGAGTCACATTTTCTGCTTCATTGAATGGGTGGACTGTGTCAGATGAGAAACAAGGGGGAGGTGAAGGGGGATAGGGAAACACAACCACACACCCTGCAACCATTGCTGGAAGAACACAAACTGGTGACAGCATTATGATCTGAGGGATGTTCTTGTGGCATTCTCAGGGACACTCATCCGTGTGGAAGGCGTGCTCATCTGATTTGGGTACGAATCCATCCATGTAGATCACGTAAACGCATATATGCCGATGGTCTCCCTTAGGGTGGATGGGATCTTCCAACAAGACAATGCAACATGTCACACAGCTGGAAATTTTCAATGTTGGTTGGAAGTGTATGAACAAGACTTCCAAGTCCCTAATTTCCCAGACTTGACCCCAACTGAGCATGTGTGGGAGCTCCTGGATGGTGGCTCTATGGACCCTCCAGCAGCTATGGGAGCCTCTGGATGGTGGTGTTGGCTCTAAGGACCCTCCAGCAGCTGTGGGATGGCTCCAGATACCTGTCACAACCTAGCAGAGTCACTCCCATCCGGTCTAGCTGCTGTCCGTGCTGTACATGGAGGTTACTCTGGATATTAGTTGCTGGTAATAATAATGCGACTCGACCATGCAAGTCATAGGGTCAACTTTTCATTTCTTTAAAACAATCGATTTTGCAGCTTCTTACCTGTATAAATCGCTTGAGCTGAGTATTCTGCTGCAGTAACCGGGTCTTCTCCTGTTCCAAGGAGAATATATAGTCTGCGGTCTGCTGCAGTATTGCCGCCTGCATAGAGAAGATATACAATAGACAATATAAGGACTGGAGACAGTTTTCCAAATTTCCATCAGTGCTATAGACTTGCGTGCTGCAAGAACCCCCTAAATATATTTAAATTCCAGGTCTGTAGATCATATGGATCATAGGATCTGAAGGCTCCATATAGAGGATTTGCAATGAGAAATGCGGTTCTACACAATTACCTTTCAAGAATCTTAGGAAAGATCAAACTGTTCTAACCTTTACCTGCTAAACCCTGCCTCTAGGGGCCAGCTCTTTACAATCATCCAAATATACAGGTAGTCCCCGGGTTACATACGGGTTAGGGACTGTAGGTTCGTTCTTAAGTTGAATTTGTATGTAAGTCGGAACCAAGATATTTAGTACATGTATGGTGTGCAATTATAGGCAGGTATATGTCCCCCCTTGGCAGGTAGAGGCCCCCTTATAGGCAATAATAGACAGGTATATGTCCCCTCATTGGCAGGTAGAGGCCCCCTTATAGGCAATAAGAGGCAGGTATAGGTCCCCTTATAGGCAGGTAGAGGCAATAAGAGGCAGGTATAGGTCCCCTTATAGGCATAGGTAGAATAGCAACATAAGTAAAGGCAGGTATAGGTCCCCTTATAGGCAGGTAGAGGCAATAATAGGCAGGTATAGGTCCCCTTATAGGTAGGTAGAGGCAATCATGAACTGTGGTACAGATTTTAAGAACCTGTGGCTTGTCAATTTCTGCTGGAAGAAACTTATATTTGTTGCAGACTTTTGCCTTTACTTCCATATGGAAGGAAACATAGCAAAATCTGCAATGGTACATTCGGTTTAGATTTTTTTTTCCGCAGTCTATCTCCAGCAAAAATCCAAGTGCTTATTACAAAACCAACTATTTCATTTAAATGCCACAGGAAAATCCCCAGCAGTAACATTTCTTAGAGTGCCATCTTGAGGACTATCTACGGACATGCAAATCTGGCGACCCAGGTCATACAGCTCTTAGGCAAGGTCTACAAAGCAATTTTTAAAATGCCACTCGAAATCTGATGCCATTTTCACATTGCTGGACCTCGCACGCACTGGACCGCTAGTTTTTGCACAGAACACCCTCTAAAAAAAAACAAAAAAAAAAAAAAACCACAGACGGCAAATCAGATTCCTGGGGCAGCCCAGTACATGGGAATCTGACGGCGGTCCAGCGGAGTATACAACATGTTCTATATTCTGCTGGACTGTTTTAGGAAATGCTCAGTAAAAAATCCGTACTGTAGACTATAGAACAGATATTCTATTGCAAGCTATATAATGTTGGATATGGTCGGATTTTCAGCAGATTCAACATACTGAATCTGTTTTTCAGCGACCAAAATCCAGTGCGGTGAAGACATAGCCTTAGTATCGCACTGTACAATAGTGAGGTCATTCTGTCAAAAACCCTGAACCGACTACAGAGAAGTTGATTACATACTCGGCTTCACTGTAGGCAGTAAAACGTGAGTTTGTT
The DNA here is from genome assembly GCA_025379985.1 of Phyllomedusa bahiana. Taxonomy (NCBI): domain Eukaryota; kingdom Metazoa; phylum Chordata; class Amphibia; order Anura; family Hylidae; genus Phyllomedusa; species Phyllomedusa bahiana. The sequence continues at coordinate 18,332 of JAODAL010007673.1, forward strand.
TCCTTCACCATATTAGAGTGCAGCTGACATCTAGCAGCTAATGTGAAAACTGCACCCTCTTATAGCTAGTTAGCTCTATATACTATATATATATACACACACACATATATGTATGTATGTGCGTAGATAGATATACAGAATATATATACATATATAATATATGTGTATAGCTATTTTATTGTTGAATATATATTCTACAATAAAATATCTATATACACACACTATTTATGTGTGTGTCTATATAGAGATAGATATCTATCTAATCTCTATACACACACCATATATGTATATGATGTGTGTATGCACTATATATCTCCTATCTCCCCGAAAACAAGACAGTGTCATATTAAAGGGGTTGTCTCACTACAAGGATTGTTTTTTATGTTAAAGATCTTGCAAAAACAACTCGCCTTGCAATATGTGTCCATTAACAGTGTCCTACCTATTCCTAGATATCCCCTCTTGTATGAGATGCAGCAGCTCCTCAGGTTGCTATAGCTACAGACCTGTTTGATCTCTCCTGATAGGCTGCCAGCACTGGTCGCTATAGCTACAGACCTGGCTCCTACTGCAGCCTAGTAGAAGCCAGTAAACACGCCCCTTAATTCAAAATGAAACCAAGAAAACGGGACTGAGGTCAGATGAATCGATGTTATGAGACAACCCCTTTAATCTCTGCTCCTAAAGATGAGCCAAGACTTATTTTTGGGTGATGTTTTATTTTTCCCCATGAACAAGAATTCACATTTATTGTTGGGAAAAAGAAAAAGAAAAAAAAAAAAAGAGCACTAGGTCTTATCTTTGGGGAAGAGGGGGGTGATTCTTAATTTTCAGAAACAGAATAATATATATATATATATACACACACACACACACATATATACACACACACAAATATATTTTTTTATAAAAATGTCTAAGTCTTTATCATAAATGTAGCACAACAGACAAAAGTATATATTAACCAGTTCCTGAGCGAGCAGCTCTCCCTCCTTTCTGACCAGGCTGGCTCGCCTTTTCCATAGTACACACCAGTTTAAGGACCATAATGCTTTCTTGCTCTTGGCTGTTGTACTAATTCTTACGGCTTTTTTGCATGATATTTAAGGCTTTATTTTTAATGTCATTTACATTACTTGTTTTGTTTCTTTAACATGAGGGAAAGTAGAAGAAAAGTTTCATCCCCCCCCCCCCTTTTTTTTTTTTTTTTTTTTATATTAAAAGTGGTTCTAAAAACAAGCATTATAATGCTGTTAATTTTCCATCACACACATTTACATCCTGACAATATAAACTTTTGAGGTCGTTAGGGGCGGCCCTAAAAGTTGGAGTATGGGCTGATAAAAGATCGCTAAAATGAATTACTATTTTGTATGTGCTCGTTCCTTCATTTTACATATTGTGCCTCTCCCCATAAAAGGTCAGAAAAAGACCTTTGAGGGGCACTTTTACATCACTTTTTGGCGATTTCCCCGTAAGGCTGCATCTACAGTGCAATTGTAAAATAACGTTGGATTCATTCTAGAATCGAACCAGTATTTTACAATCCGTTGCTGTTTTTTTTGGGTCGGTTTTCGGCTGACTCATTAAATTTGAACGGTCCTAAAATCTGCCGAGAGAGGGCGGTTATAGAACGTGTTGTACATTTTTTTTGGGGGGGGGGGGGGGAGGGGAAGACCAGTGGTTTTGAACTACGACAATAGAAAAAACAATTTTCTATTGAGGTCTATGGGGATGATCAACAATGGGATTTTTGTGGCTTTGAAATACTCAATCCGCTTGAAAATCCAATAGTAAACCAGTTGTGTGGAGACATACAAAGTAGTAGAGGAAAATACTTTTTCCCCTCTATGGGCTGCATCAGCTATTCAAGTCGCTATAGCTACAGACCTGTTTGATCTCTCCCAATAGGCTGCAAGCACTGGTTGCTATAGCTACAAACCTGGCTTCGAGTAGAAGCCAGTAAACACGCCCCTGAATTCAAAATGAAACCAAGAAAACAGGACTGAGGTAAGATGAATCGATGTAGTGAGACAACCCCTTTAAGGCTCACCCCATAAGTTGCTGGTTAGTTCCGGCAATCCCAAGCAGATGTCCACTCTAACTGGGTGCACAGGTCCTAGGCTCTCGACTAGCAAGCCTTCAATATGCTGTCAAATGAACGAGATTGGAGCAGCATCTCCTCAGTGAACTAAAACTTTACTGTGAAATCTTCACATACAGGCGATATTAAAAATGGACAGAGTAACGTATCCAACGCGTTTCTGACTTGCCTACCTTTTTTTTTTTTTTTTGTCGCCGTTATGTTAAGATTTCAAAATAAAGATTTAGTCCACGGAGGAGATGCTGGTCCAATCTTATTCTTTCGAAAGCATGTGGAGACATAGCCTAAATGGGGCTATCCCCTGCACTAACTGCAGAGCTGATCTGGGTCTGATAAGACCCAGCAGCTCAGACAGTTACCAAGTCCCTGCGGTCACGTGACCCCGGCACCAGGAAGTCGACAAAGGCTTCCTGCCGCTGTGTGTTCACAGTAACTGAGAAGCTAGGGATGGCAATAAACCATCCCCGTTTTTTTAGTGGAACGCCGACTCTCCACTCTCGCATCTGTACAATTAGTTGCAGAACATCCGTGCAGAGATTAAAGGGGTTGTCTCACTACAAGGATTCATGTCATCTCAGTCCTGTTTTCTTGGTTTCATTTTTGAATTGAGGGGAATGTTTACTAGCTACTACTGGCCTGCAGTGACACGACGGAGGACAACAGGTCTGTAGCTATAGCGACCAGTGCAGTCAGCCTATCAGGAGAGATCAAACAGGTCTGTAGCTATAGTGACCTGAGGAGCTGATGCAGCCCATACAAGAGGGGATATCTAGGAATAGGTAGGATATGGTTAATGGACACATATTGCAAAGTGACTTGTTTTTGCAAAATCTTTAACATAAAAAGCAGCAATCCCTGTAGTGAGACAACCCCTTTAATGACCACAGCCTGGACATTTAAAGTCTATGAGCTGTCGGCAAATAAGTTTTGGTTTTTTCACTGCGTTAAACTTATTGCTATATTCACGTACCTTGCTTAGTTTCTCCCCATCTGTGTGGGGGATTAGAGTTTTCAGAGACTGGAAACCAGCATTGATGCTCTGCATGCGGCGGCGTTCATTGCTGTTGGCGATTTCCCGGCGTATCCGCCTTTCTTGGTCTCGTTGTGTCTCTGGCGTCAAGGGGATGTTTGCGAGGCTGAAAAAAAAAAAAAAGTTTAGATGATAATGGAGAAAAATCAAACTTTTTTGATAAGTTACAGATGCACGTGTATACATTCCATATAAGCACACATATAGCCTCCTTTGTATCAAACTTTTAGCAAAGGAGGGGTTAAGATGGGTGTAGATCATATTCGGCCTCCAAAATGTGACCTATTAGGCACCTCCGTGTGTGGCCTCTCACAGGAAAGGATGGAAGCCGGATCTGAGGACCCCCCCCCTCCTTTCATCCCCTCCTGTCTGCCCCGAGGGCGCTGTAATAATTTCCAGATGACAATATCAGAAGGGGAATGAAGGCAGCTGACCCCCTCAGGGTGGAATGAGGGAACTCCAGCTTCCTGCCCCCACCAAAATCTATTCCCTACTCTGATAGATGGGATTAGTCACAGGACATGATTAACCGGAGGACAAAGCGCAGCAGCAAGACACCTCACAGCAATGGGATGTTAGAGATGCCTTCTATAAATCCCATTCATAATATCTGGCTCCGCCGGCCATAAAACTGTTTACACATCCTCTCTGATTTCCAGCAGATGAACCCAGAAAGTTATAAAAGCAGCACTTGTCAACACGGTGGAAAGAAAAAAAATTCCTATTCTGAAGCTAAATGTAGTCACTTAAATTATACCCGATCTAGTAACCTCAGTGGCACAAGTATTCCTCAGGTCTACACACTGACTCCAGCTAAAAAGTTGTTCCAAAAATATTGCTATGCATATTTTGCTTTGTTGAGGAGATGAGAGAGATTGTATCTGCTCTGAGTGCACACAGGTTTCTCTGGTTACCGACCTGCTCTCCCCTTCTCTCTCTGCTCTGTCTTATCTAAGAGCTGGCAGGGATGCCGGCAGCTTGAGAACAGAGTGTTATCTCTAAGGGTATGTTCAATTTCGTATTCACGGCGAACAATTGACATGTCAATCGTTCGCGGCGATTAAGTGCCGCTGACAATGCATTTCAATGGGGCCCTAATGGTATGTTCACATGACATACGCGCCGCAATACACCGGGTGTTTTAGAAGTACGCGCTGGTCAGCACTTACTTCTAAAGCACGGGGGAGGGGATGAAGTGGCCCCATTTACTGTCATTATCCAGAGGGCATAAGCGCCGAAAAGACACGACATGCCACTTCTCTCCTGTGTACTGAACACCGTGGGAGACGGATATATCTAAGAATTGCCACCCGCCGAGGCCCATCCCTGGAGCCCCCTCCCTCCCCCGCCGAGGCCCATCCCTGGAGCCCCCTCCCTCCCTCCCCCGCCCCATCCCTGGAGCCCCCTCCCTCCCCCCCGCCATCCATGGGGCGCCCCACTCTACAGCTACTGTATAAGACTGCACTTTGCCTCTTTTTTTCCTCTTCTATTTCTCCCTATAAGCGGCCAACCAGGCTTTCCCCCCACCCTCCCCAATCTACCCTGTGGGCCAATCGGATCCTGCATTAGGTAGTCATCACTTTGCCAACAACTCTCTTCCAGGTTCCTCCATTCTACTCACTTGACTTAGCTGACCATATACGTATTCTCGGTAGAGAAGGGGTAATATTCTGCCAGACCCCTCTAGCGGGGGCATACCTCGCTGCTCCGGCTCTTCCCAACATCAAACTCGAGGCCACCATAAGCATTAGGTGATTGGCAGGTGGAGCGAACATAGATCTAAGGTGTATGGGCCGATGAATCTCATTTGTGGCAATCCACCTTTAGGCCATGTTCACACGGCAATTATTGGGACGTATCTTCCCCATATTTCGCACCGTACTGCGCTAAAAACGGGGCGAGATACGTCCCAAGAATTACGGTAATCCACAGTTCTCATAGAGAACTATGGATTATGTCTCCTCTCCCCACTCGGACAACATACAGGTGTATACACCCTGTGAATAATGAATGTCTATGGGCCAGCGGGCTGCCAGCCCCCCCGCCCTCGAGCACACGCCGTAATTGCAGGCGAAATATGTCCCGCAATTACGTCATGTGAACATAGCCTTATGCAAAATATCACATAGCCATTGTAAGAACTGACTTTTTTTTCAGTCCATTCTTGACACTAACCTCATGATAATCTACAGAAAATCTGACAATATCCATGACCAAATTCACACACGTTAGTAAAATTTCCACAACCCACTTTAGGTGAGGACATGACTGTTGACATTGTTTGCTAGGATTGTTTAGCTGTGTGCACAACCAGCTTATCAGAGGCAATAAAATCCAGATTAAAGTAAAGTCCCGACTTCAGATAACATTCATTGCTGGTCTATGAACGCCCGTCTTCCTTATTGCACGGTGTTATCTGACCACCAAGTCTTAATGACAAGTGGAAGAGCTGCATTTATACCTCAAAGCAAAGAAAAAGCAAAGGGTTTTGTTCAGATAACCATATATCCAACCCAAAGATCAGAACTAGGTTACCCCACCCTCCAGGCAGTGTAAACTCACAATCTTTCAATTGAGAGTATACACAGTAGCTGGAATGTACGAAAGCCATAATTATACTTCTGTGTACATAGTGCAATTGCCAAATTTCTGCATATGTACCCGGGAGTATCAGTTTTTAATTAAAGACAAACTCATCAGAAAGGAGTAAATTTGTTAAAACCAATATGCCTATAAAAAAAAAAAATTTTTGAATTTTTTTTTATTTCGGAAGTCCTATGCAATTAGAAAATGACCCTTCTCTAGCTGTGAGGGAACTTTTGTACAAAAAGGCAGACTAATCACACTTAACTTCAGCTGCTACCAATCTGTACAGTTATTATACATAGTAGGTAATGACATAATGGGCAAAGGAGTTCTTTATACTTCAGGTTGTTGCTAATCATAATTACACTTCTTTCTGGACGGCTCAGGTCTGAGGACTCCCCTCTCACTGCTGTGCTATCAGAGCTCACAGAAGGCAAGTCAAAGGGTAAGGTGCATATAGATCTTTACTATATGGATAGAGATATATAGTCACATATTGCTTGCCGATATGTAAAGAGGAATGTTGATAGCATTGTCCCTTTAAGTAAAGTGACAACCAAAACGGCTGCCATCAAAGTTCCTAAAACTATTGACAGCTTGCTTTCTTTCTCAGGAATTGCTGGATGGATCAGATTCGTCATTAAATACAAGCGCATAGCCATACTATAATTTACGTGGCTGCCCACTGAATTCAATAATACATTAGAAAATACATTTTTTTTTTTTAAGCAGCTTTTTTCAGTGTTTTACACTGGTAGTATAATGCATGTGCAGAAGAGCATAAGTAAACAGGCTAGACAGAATCGTGTTGCAAGATACTGATGCACAATTGTGTTTTGAAAGGCACTGGAATTACATAGTTTGTAAGGCTGATGGGGGGAAAAAAAAAAAAAAAAAAAAAAGAAAAAGATTTTCATCCAGTTCAGCCTATTGTCCTACGATGCTAATTCAGGGGAAGCCAAAAGATCCTTATTTTAGGGGAAAAAAATTCCTTCCTGACACCAACCTGGCAATCAGAATAAATCCCTGATCAGTGAGGTTCTCCCCCCCCCCCTCCCCTTCCCCCGTGGATAACTCGCCCCAAAAAAGTGACATATCACTGTCTTTTTACGAGTGACTACTGTGTGCCAGGGAATACGCCAGGAAATCATAGCACTCAATGAGTGCTATGATTTGACTGTATTTGCAGGGGGTAAATCGGGTGCATTGCAGCACAATAATGCCATGTGAACAAACCCTAACTTGTATTATTACACTCTAGAAAAGCATCCAGACCCTTTCAGAACTCTTAGGCTAGGTTCACATAGCAATAACTGCGGGATGTATTTTGCCTGCAATTATGCTGTGTGCTTAGGGGCGGGGCGACATTCGTTATTCACGGCGCATATACGCCGTGAATAATTGACATGTCACTTCTCTCCCCGGTCGGTGTATTGTACGAGCAGAGAAGGAGACGAAATCCATAGTTCTCTATGAGAACTGTGGATTACCGTAATGACTGGGACATATCTCGCCCCGTATTTAGCGCAGTATGGCACGAAATACGGGACAAGATACGTCCCAGTTTAAGCCGTGTGACCATAGACTTACCAGTTCACCATAACTTTCTCTGGCAGAGTGTTCCACAGTCTCACTGCTCTTACCATAAAGAAACCTCTTCATTGTCTGATAGATCTTCTCTACCCTCAAAGCAGCCACCGGAGTCCTCTGTAAATTTCAGGTGTGAGGGATTGCAATAGCTGCTGCTATGACCAAGCTGTAGCAGAAGTTTCAGGTTAATGCTACTCACTGTAATTGGGCACTGTGCATTTTATGGTGAGATGCAACAGGAACCCTAAATTCAGTGACAGGAGTACCACATTGATAAGCACATCTACTGGCCCAGCCTGGACTACCTAACATCCAAACAAATGTTAGTGGCCATTCATATGGCGTCTTGGGATACGATTTTGGATCCGAAAATCACATCCCAAACTGTTGCGTCGATCGGATCCAACAGGCAGCTGCGTGTTTGGAGGAGTGTTGGATGCAGCAGGATCGCACACTATAGTTAATTATAGGGCTCCTGCTGCGTCTTTCAGACCAAGAATTGACATGTCGATTCTTGAGATGGATCCAAAAGACACAATGAGACATCGGCGATCACTCGTCTGAACGCCATTACTTGTCTCGTATTAAAAGACATGTAAATCACACTGCTATTTATTAGATACATCTTTGGGTCTGTTTAGGGTCCGACAGATCCAAACACGCATCAAAAAGCGTATGTTCACACGGACTCAACACACAATGTGAATATGTCCTTACTCAGCACGTCCAAGGACCACCCAACAGAAATAAATTTACACGTCATCCCAAATTTCTGTATACTATCGTAGTGCGACTATGCGGGATGCAAACATTGTGCAAATCAAAGCAAAATTATGGCAACAATATATCCAGGTCTTTTGGTTCAGTACAAAAGAAAACTTGGGAGGACGTTCACGGGTGCAAAGCGGTCATGCAATGGAAGTGAACACAGATCTATACAGACCGCAAGAGGGGAGAGTTATTAAATGGTTATATATAGGGTTATATGATAGAGGAAGAGGAGCTGAGCCCTGTTATACATAGGGTTATATGATAGAGGGAGAGAAGCTGGGCTCTGAGATACATAGGGTTATATGATAGAGGGAGAGAAGCTGGGCTCTGAGATACATAGGGTTATATGATAGAGGGAGAGAAGCTGGGCTCTGAGATACATAGGGTTATATGATAGAGAAGCTGGGCTCTGAGATACATAGGGTTTATATAGATAGAGAAGCTGGCTCTGAGATACATAGGGTTTTATTATAGAGAAGCTGGGCTCTGAGATACATAGGGTTATATGATAGAGAAGCTGGGCTCTGAGATACATAGGGTTATATGATAGAGAAGCTGGGCTCTGAGATACATAGGGTTATATGATAGAGAAGCTGGGCTCTGAGATACATAGGGTTATATGATAGAGAAGCTGGGCTCTGAGATACATAGGGTTATATGTAGAGAAGGCTGGCTCTGAATACATAGGGTTATTGATAGAGAAGCTGAGCCTGAGATACATAGGGTCTATATGATAGAGAAGCTGAGCTCTGGATACATAGGGTTAATGATAGAGGAGAGAAGCTGAGTTTCTGATATAAAGGGTTATATGATAGAGGAGAGAAGCTGAGCTCTGTGATATATAGGTTATATGATAAAAGGAAGAAGCTGAGCTCTGTGATATATAGGGTTATATGTTAGAGGAGAGAAGAGGAGCTCTGCGATATATAGGGCTATATGGTCTCAGAAGATATGGTCTTGTCGCCCATGGCAACCAGAGCACTCATTTATTTATTTTAAAGAAAGGAGGCCCTTATAGGATTCGATTCCATGTCATGTGCCCGTGAGAATGCAGCAATTATGCAGGAAGACTTCTCTTTACCTTCTGTCAGTCATCCCAGACTAAAACGGCTAATAAATTAGAAGAATATTTCGCTAAACATTTAGGCTGTGTCTACACTGCAGCAGACAAACAACGTCCCGAAAGCAGCCTTTTTTTTTCAGATGCAGGACTGCGTTTTTTGTCACACTTCGTACAAAAACCGCGGTCGATTCTCGTGGGGTTTTTTTGCCGTCACCCACCCAATTGTATTGTATGGGAAGACGCCAAGAAAATGAAAAGCGCCGGTGTATTATACAACATGCTGTATAATACGCCGGCGCCAGAAGACGAGCGGAGAAAAGACGAGCTGTGGAGACTGCAGCTCGTCTTTTTCTATTGCCGCCTAAGGGAGTATAGCAACCAATCAGAGCTCAGCTTTCATTTTTCCAGAGCAGTATAAGAAATGAAAGTTGAGCTCCGATTGGTTGCTATGATCTCCAATTGGTTGCTATGGGCAACAATAACAGTCTTGCGGTATATTCACACAGCGGATATGAAATACGTATATTGGCGCGCATTATGTACCAAAATACATATTTAACAACGTTCCAGTCAGATCTCATTGATCTGAATGTAAAATACGCACCATTGTTCACACGATACATAGTTGTATTGCGTTTTTCAGACGCGTACTAAGAAGTAATAGGTCAATTCTCGATCCATTTTACGCCTGTACAATCCCCATAGGTGACAATGGGGTGCGTTTTTTGGAGGCTCAAAACATAACCAAATACGTGACACACTTTGTTGAACGTATTTAGATGCGTTTATGCGCCTAAAATAAACATTAGGTCCAAAATTAAGTTAAGAAGAAAACGTATCTAAATCCACATTACAGATGCGTTTTTGGATGCAGATTTTGGACTGATTTTAATACGTTAATTTACGTATTGAAAAACGCATCAGATACGCCTAAGTTCATACGGCTGATTTCAATGCAGTTTTCGGGCGTTCCCGCTTCCAAAACCATGTCCAAAAAGCCTCAAAAACGCCCCTGGTTCATTTTCATTGATTCCCATGTAAAACAGCGCTGTAGTTCACACACGACGAGGTTTTTACATGCATCTGGCTCTTCTTTGGACGCTGAAAAAGAAGCGTCATGTCAATTTTTGAAGTGTTTTTTCCATCACTGAAAAAAAAAACACCACAGGAATCAGTGGAGGGTTTCAAAATCTCAGCGTGTTTTTTGCCCTGCCTATTAATTTGTATGGGTGAAAACCTTCGTCCACAACCTCATCAGAAGCAGCGCTGCAGAACCTCATTTGAAAAGGCACTTTTGACGTGTCCCAACCAGCCGTATAAACATATCCTTAAGCTATGTTCACACGGCTTAAAATGGGCCGTATTTCGGTCCGTAATTACACGCCGGAGTGCGCCAATTTCGGGCCGAAAACGGACCATTCATTACGGTAATTCACAGTTCTCATAGAGAACTATGGATTACGTCTCCTCTCCCCACCCGGCGAAGCGATAATTGACATGTCACTTCTAGCAGCGTATACGTGCCGTTAGCAGTGATTGTTACCAAGTGGGACACTCCCCGCCCCAAGGTAACGGGCCCCGCAGTTAAGCCGTGTGAACATAGCCTTACTATACACAGTTTTGATAAATAATGGCTAGTCTCTCTTGGACTACATTCCCGCTACGTTCCTGCACACAAAAGGGCATTTAGCAAGGCAGTTGCGCCAGAATTCTGGCACAATTTGCATCAAAAATACTGGCGTTCTTGCTTTAGAGTATGTTCACACGGCATGTTGAGTCCAAGTGTACCTACCTTTTTAGATGCATGTTTGGATCCGTCTGTTGGACCCTAAACATGCATCTAATAATGTGCAGTGCGATTTACATTGCTTTTACTTTGAAACACGCATCGGCGATCACTCGTGTGAACGCCGATGCATGTTTGCATTGCTTCTTTCCGATCCGTTCCAAGAATTGTCATGTCAATTCTTAGGGTATGTTCACACGGCTTAATTACGACACGCATTTCGCTGCAGATTTGCGCTTTACTACAAGCGAAATGTGCACCGAAATTACGGTAATCCATAGTTCTTTGTGAGAACTATGGATTACACCTCCTCTCCCCGCTCGTACAATATGATTGTATTGTACACGCGGGGAGATAAGCGATATGTCAATTACTTGCGGCGAATACGTGCTGCGAGTAATGGATGTCTATGGGGCCTGTGGGCACCTGCCCCCCCCCTCACCCCGCCGGGGGTACGCGTGTATTAGCGCAAGCCCCCGAAACACAAGATGTATGCGCCGCAGTACATCGTGTGAACATACCCTAAGTCTGAAAGATGCAGCAGGAGCCCTATATCTATAGGGTGCAATCCTGCTGCACCCAACACGCAGCTGCGTGTTGAATCTGTTTAGGATCCGATTGCCGATGCGATTTTTGGATCCGAAAACAGTATGTGAACAACCCCTTATACCACATTTATTATGGGTTTGTTTTTTTTTCATAGTTTATTCAAGATTTTGGCTAGGTTCACACGGCTTATTTGCAGGACATAATTACGCCCTGCAATTACGCCGTGTGGACGGGGCAGGAGCGGGGAGCCGGCACCTCGCCGGCCCATAGACTTGCATTACCAGCGGCGTGTATACGTCGCTAGTAATTCACATGTCATCTTTTCAATCCCCGGGAGGATTCGCAATCCATAGTCCTCTATGAGAACTGTGGATTACCGTAATGACTGGGACGTTTTCAGCCGTAATTTCCGCACTCCGGCGCATAATTACGGACTGAAACACGTCCAATTTTAAGCTGTGTGAACATGGCCTTTCCATAAATTGTTGAAATAAGTATCAATCATAGAATTTACAGCAGTCTGTTACAAGGCGATGCAGAAATTAGCTTTAGACAAAGATACAGAGAATTCGTCGTTCATAAAAAGTCCCACATATACGTTCACTTCAAAACCCAACACATTTGAGACCATGAATATAGATCGGTGTCATCCCTGCATACGATTACTGTCCGGCTGTTTGAACTGAAAACAATATGTATATTCTGATTGTAGTCTGAAGTCGACAGGTATACATCATACTTTTAGTAAGACATACAATCATATTGGAAGGTATACAAGAGCGTAAAAAAAAACATTTCGAAGAACTATGAATTTATTATGTGTTCTAGACACTTCTGCACCTTGTTCGTCAAAGGGGGGAAAGCTTAATGTGCGCCAAAATTTTGGAGGAGTTACCAGAATAAAAGTCAGTCAACTTAAAACTGGCATGAAGTTAGACTAGATAGGGTTGATAAATCTGGCACAGGTTAACACTATGATAAAATGTATCGCATTGTAAAACTGTTTAATCTAAATTTACGCTGCTTTAGGCCGTGTTCACACGGCTTATTCATGGCGGATTTGTGCGCCGTATTGAGCGCACAAATCCGCCGTGAATACGGGGCAGGACGGGGCGGGGCCGGAGCGCGGCGGGGGGCGCCGCTCCCGGCCCATAGACATGCATTGTTTACGGCGCGTCCGCGCCGTAAATAATGTGCATGTCACTTTCTCCCCCCGCGGCGGATTTGCCGAGCGGGGAGGAGCGACGGAATCACTGTTTCTCTATGAGAGCAGTGGATTACCGTAATGACTCCGACGGATTGGCGCCGTATTGAAGCGCGAATACGGCACCAATCCGTCGGCAAATAAGCCGTGTGAACGGGGCCTTACAGTTAGACCCTACAGGCAGTCCCCGACTAACACCATTCTGACTTACATCTGTCCCCTAGTTACAAACGGAGACTTATGGGGCATGTTGGCACTTGTAGTTCCATGTTCCACAGCAGATAGTGGCTGTAGAACTACAAGTTCCAGCATTCCACAGCAGCAGATGAGGTGAAATATTCTAAACAGGGGCACAAACAGCAAAACAAATGTAAAAACCCTTCCCTGCACTATCCAGAACTATAAAAAAACCTTATGTGCTGGAGTTACAGTTAATAAATATACCTGTTCCAACTTACATACAAATTCAACTTAAGAACAAACCCACAGTCCCTATCCTGTAGTCTGCCTGTATTAATAAATGTGCCCCAAAATATATATTGCTGGGAAACAGAAAAAAAGCAACTCCAAAGAGGATGCTTAAAGGGGTTGTCTCACTACAAGGATTGCTTTTTATGTTAAAGAGCTTGCAAAAACAATTCACTTTGCAATGTGTGTCCATTAACAGTGTCCTACCTATTCCTAGATTTCGCCTCTTGTATGGACTGCATCAGCTCCTCAGGTCGCTATAGCTACAGACCTGTTCAATCTCTCATGATAGGTTGCCAGCACTGGTTGCTTTAGCTACAGACCTGGCTTCTACTGCAGCCTAGTAGAAACCAGTAAACACGCCCCTAAATTCAAAGTGAACCCAAGAAAAATAATGCAAGCTGCGCCATCTTGATGGCTTTAGCCGAAAATGCAGAGTACCGACGCCTATATGTTCCGTGGCAGAAAAAGAAAAATTTCCTTGTTACCCTCTCATTCTGGCGCTGCAACCGTCCTGGTGATCCTGGCAAAAGAAGTCACCCTGGAGCCAATTACAGGTGCAGCAGTCATATCCAGCACATGACCGCTGATGCCAGCGAGTGGCTGCAGGGTCATGTGAAGAATGAACGGTGACGTTATCTACCAGAAACACCAGGACGGCCGCAGAGTGGAACAAGAGGGTTTACATGGTACTTTTTTTTTTTAGACCATTCCACGACAGACTAAACATTTTTTTTTTTTTAGTCGCAAAACCCTTTTTTTAAGACTCATTCACATCACTCAAAAAAGGTATCCCAACCTATACCCCAGCGAAGCAATGGGGGTGGGATAATAGGGCAACTGTAGTCTCTACTTACCCTATTGCCCGAAAGTACAAGCTTTAGGTACTAAACAAAAAAGCATGGAAGACTATGCTTATGTGTCTGGTACATATAGTGTATACGGACAGGAAATAAACATAGTGAACATAGTCCAAAAAGAATCACATTCGCCTCCTGTGGTTCTGCCTCAGCCCCACCATGGTATGTCAGGATAACTTTTTTAAAGTATTTCTATGGATACTATTAGGCGCCCCGGGATAAATTGCGATTGGGTTGGAATGGCGACCTGATAAGGAATCTTTTCCTACAGAGCAAGATATCCCCTCGCTGGGAGCCGCGGGGGGGTAGCTCGCCTTTTTTAGCGGACGGCCTCGAGTCAATGGGGAAGATTCCCTTATTCCCCTTTTTCCCTAGTGCACAAATCAGTCTGGAAAAGTTAAAGTTAGTGGGAAAAGTGTGTATATTAACTTTTTAAACAAATCCCTATAGACAAGAGGACCTGATAAATTTATTCTTTTTAGACGCCATAATTAGGGGCTTAATTCTGAATCCCTAGACCGAGATACTCTACCTAGTATATTTTAGAGATTAATTGGCCATTTAAGAAAGCCGAGACGTATGTATTTTAACATCACCCGCTAAAACCACTGAGGTTTGCGCAAAAAAAAAACAAACCTATCTTCCGGCGCAGGGATCATCGGTTTCCAAATCCCACAGTAGAAAAGCTATGCTGTGTCGACTACAGCATGGATTTTTTATTGCAGACTATGGGCACAGGTTTATTTTAGATTTTTGCGGATTCTAAATACTGAATCCGCTTAAAAATCCGACTGTAATCCTGTGCTGTGTAGACATAGCAGCTTGAACGGAATTTTCCCTGATCGCCGAGGCCGGCTCATAGTGAGCTACGAGAAGGCCTCAGAAGGGGATTTTGATTCATGGGAAAATAATAAAACTTAATATTATCAGGGTTCAAAGTATTTTATAAAACAAACTTATCAAAAATGGGACAATTTTTTTTTTTTATGGCTGCATTGCGTTTTATCAAAACCATTGCACCATACGAGCAGCGTGCCAGTCTCTCCACCATGCTCTGTGCCTTCAAGGCATGTCGCCACTGTTTTCAGAGACGTAAAATTTCCGAGCATCAGTGCAAAAATCTATAAAACGGCCCTACTTATAATACTAGTGGCAGAGGGGCCTTTGAGACACCTCACACTCCGGGACCCGTTGGCGATCGTTTCCTCTGTACCCCCTATACCTACACCCGTTTTCAGTCTCAGGGAAAAAAAAATAAAATGGTGTAAAGTTTACAAAAGTCGCACAATAAGGGCATGTTCACACGGCTTAAATTGCAGCGTATTTCGGCACGCATTTCGCCACATATTGCTCACTATATGCAGCGAAATGTGCCCTGCAATTACAGTAATTCAGAGCTCTCATAGAGAGCTATGGATTACGCATCGTCTCCCCCTGCGTATAATATGATCGTATTGAACATGCAGGGGGGAGAACTGACATGTCAATTGTTAGGCTATGTTCACACGGCTTAACTACGGGCCGTACAGTACGGCCGCACTTACGCCAGGTGATTTGGGAGTCGCGCATACTCCCGCGACGCGGGGGCGCCGGCAACCCGCCAGCCCCATAGACTGTCATTACTTGCGGCACGTATTCGCCGCAAATAATTGACATATCACTATCTCCCCAAGTACAATACAATCTTATTGTACGCCCGGGGAAAGGAGGCGTAATCCAGGCGCGCATCTCACTCGTATTAGAGCGCAAAATACACGCCGAAATTCCCTTGTGTAAACATAGCCTAAGGCTATGTTCACACGGCATAATTGCGAGACCTATTTCACACCGCAATTATGCCGTCTGCTTGGGAGCGGGGAGACCGGCAGCCCCAAAGACATTCATTATTCTCGGCGCGTATACACCGTGAATTGACAGGTCACTTCTCTCCCCGCATTGTGCGAGCAGGGAGAGGAGTCGTAATCCATAGTTCTCTATGAGAACTATGGATTACCGTAATGACTGGGACGTATCTCGCCCCGTATTTCGCGCAGTACGGTGCGAAATATGTCCCATTTTAAGCTGTGTGAACAAAGCCTTAGCGCCAATTACGCGCCGCTGACAATGCCAGTCAATGGGGCCGGCTGGCTTCAGAACTAAGTGCTGCTCAGCGTGCTTCCATAACACCCGGCGTATTGCTGCGCTTACTATACGTGCCCCAATACGCCGTGTGAACATACCCTAACGTGCTGGAAAGTGTGGCGCAGCAGCTTCAGAAGTAAAGCATTTCAGTCACGCACCGTTTCTCTATGTATTTTAATCAGAAAGATAAAACTTCCTCCATTTACTTTAAGGGGGTGGTGGCTACTTTATTTGACTTAGATAAGAAATAGAAAATCACTTGAACTTCAAACTAAGTGACTTTATTTAAACTATGACAAAGCCGATGACGTCAGATGCACTTTGCAGCGCGCAGTGGTTACAGCAAGCGCTGGTCACGTGACCTAACCCCGTGCCATGCTTTGTGCTTAGGAGAAAGCATGGCCAGCCGCAGACTACATCTCCCGGCATTCCCTGCGCCGCTGCACTACGTTTCCCGACAAGCCATGCGCTCCGACACTCCTACTCCAGGCGGGCTGCACAGTCACGGCCAGGCCTGTCTGCGCTATATTATGTCCCACTCCCCCCTCAGCGTGGAAACAGACGGCAAGGTCACAAATGGGAGCCAAAAACGGTTTCCATAACCCCGGCTAGTCCTCAGCATCCCCTCAGCAGCCATAGCGCAGCAATACGGAGGGGGCGTGTGACGCGGTTGGACTCACGCACTTGGCCGCGGTTGCTATAATGCACATATCCATGACCTTGTCTTACTATATACTGGCACAGAGACGCACATTTGGCGCAAAAATTGGCGCAGTAACCCCCACCTCTCCCCAAAAAAAAAATATATATCCCTTTTCCACCAGGTAGATTTTAATATTTTGTTTACGAACAATCACGACATGAGGCAAATATCTACACAGAAGGAACCAAATATCGCCAAACCAGACATTAAAGATGTCGCATGAGGTCAACTAGCTACAACCAGGTTCACATGGTGCGTTTTTTTTTTAAATAGGAAAACCAATATCCCTTAAAAATGTAAACCAAGTTGCAACCAATGACTCCAAGGTATGAAAATCTGGAAATCCCTAAAAAATGTAAACTATGTTGCAACCTATGACTCCAATTGAGTCTTGGGTATAAAAATCGCATGACCACCTACCTGACCTTGTGCTAGGACTCCCCCCAACTTCATGCAGGGTCCCCCCCACCTGAAAGTTTGCTTCCCTGTATGACCTTGGTGCAGAAGGAAAAGCATAAAGTGGGTAACAAGGCATGCTGGGAGTTGTAGTCCCCGGCTATAGACTCAGCTGTGTTGCTCTATGGCATCAGCTGATTGCCTGGGGGGGGGGGTGTTGGGAGTGTTTGGAAAGGAGCCCAGATTGCATGTAAATGCCCCCATAGAGGGGCAGCTAGCAGAGAGAGATGGGCAGGAGCAGCAGGTTTCCTTGGCAGTGTTTGCATGCTGTGTGATTCCAGCTCTGCAGCATGGCCGAGGCACCACGTGGGCCTGATTGCAAGTGACCAACCTTCCCCTGCGCCCTTTAAAATGCCCTGCCCCCCACTGGCTCCGACACCATCCCAACACTCCCGTGCACCCAGGCTGCATTGGGGGTGCAGGGTACCCCCATAATTCTATACAGTCCCCCCCCCCCCCACACACACACACAGCTGATCCCCTCCCTCCCTTCTTTCCTGCAAGGTGATCTAAGGAGATGTGCCAGCCCCAGCCATGTGCCCTGGTAGCTGTGGCATGGGCACCTACCTGCACAGGCCACCAATGACTTCTTTCTCCGTCTTCCTGAAGTGTTGCAGGGAGGGTACTTTCTGCGCGGGCATCATGAAATACTCCATAGCAATCAGCAGGAGGACCAACCTCCACCCCCCTCCCCAAAAAAAAACAGTGTCTCCCTCCCACCCCCCTGTTTGCAGCAGGAGCTCCCCCTGTTTGCTCTTGCTTTGTGGGATCCCCCGATCAGCCCGATTGGTTAGGTGATGGTGCATGCAGGGGATCAATGGTGTAGTGTGTAGGATGTCCCAGATGATCAGGGGGAGGTGTCTGTCTCTCTCCTTGTGTTCTGCCTCTCAATGTGAGTGTGTGTTTGCAGCTGATGTCTGTTTCAAGGCGGGAAACAGCTGGTGAGAGATCAGAAACAGCACCCCTCCCCCTCCCTCCAACTCCCCCCCCCCCCCCCCCCCTCTTCTACCCAAAGCCAAATCCCAGCCCTTCTTCCGCAGAGTAAGGCATTGCATGTAAACAAAGGACTATTTGCAAAGCATTGCATGACCTGCTGCAGTGGGAAGAGGCCTGGCTTCTGCAGATCTGACACATGCATGGTGCTGCAGGGACGCCAGGGCTAAATTGGGATGGGATTTGGGGGTGCAAAGGGGCTGCTGGAGGAAGGGGGTGGGGTAACAGAAGCTTGAATGGGGAGGATGAGGGCTGAGCTGGCTGCATGCGCCACGCTTGGGTGATCAGTCCCATCAGCTGACAGCTTGGCAGAGAGGAGAGCAGGGGAAGGAAGGAGAAGTAAAGACCTGAGCACATGTTCTGTGCCTGCATCATCCTCTAACCCTTGCACTGCCAGGGGTGGAGCAATAGTGCATGCACCCCTGCACTGCCAGCGAGGCATGTGTGGAGCAATAGTGCATGTACCCCTTTCACTGCCAGGGAGGCCTGCTACATGGAAGCACCAGTGCATGCACATATGCAGCGCAAGATAGCAATAGTGCATGCACCCCCTGCACTACAAGGGAGGTGTGTGGTGCAATCGTACATGCACAGCTATCACTGCTAGGGAGGCATGCTGTATGGAAGCACCAGTGCATGCACCTATGCAGTGCAAGGTGGCAATAGTGCACGCACCCCTGCATTGCCAAGGAGGCCCGCTGTGGAAAAATAGTGCATGCAACCTTGCATTTTGTCAGGGAGGCCTTCTGTGGAGCAATAGTGCATGCATCCCTGAATTTTCCAGGGAAGCCCACTATGGCGTAATAGCGTATGCACCCCTCCATTGTCAGCGAGGTCCGCTTGTGAAGTAATAGTGCATGCACCCCTTCCACTGCCTGAGAGGCATGCTGCACGGAAGTACTTGTGCATGCAACCCTGCATTGCCAGGCAGGCCGGCTGTTGAAAAATAGTGCACACAGCCTTGCATTTTGTCTGGGAAGCCTGGTGTGGAGCAATAGTGCACGCATCCCTGAATTTGTCAGGAAGGCCTGCTGTGGAGCAATAGCGTATGCATAAGTGGATTTTCAGCTAAATTTGTGTAGCAACAGTGCATGCAACCCCCTACACTGCCAGGGAGACCTGCTGTGGGAGCACCAGTGCATGCAACTCTATTGGAGGCCCACTGTGAAGCAACAGTGCATGCACCCATGCATTGTCAGGGAGGCCCATCAAGGAGCTATAGTCCATGCACAAAGCCCACTGCACCATGGTGCACATATTTTTTTACCCCCTCCTATACAGCTAAGGCGAAGTACACATCCATTTAGCATATACACCTAGAAAGCCTCTGCCGTATACACTAAACTTATCCATAGGAATAAATGGCCTGATAGAGTTCAAAAGTGCTTGCCTCCGTTTGGCCAGTATCCATCTGTATACCGCAAGAAAAAGAAGTATAGAATCGGTGCACCCCTCGGTACACACCACGTTTGCGATGTAGGCTTAGCTGTTCACTGGAAAGATCCCCACAAATACACTAAACGTATCTATAGGAATAAATGGCTCGACGGAGACCAGAAGGGTACACATCTGTATACCACAAAAAAAGTATGGAATAGCAGAGGAGCCTACACTATTCTATACAACGGCATTCAGTAAAAGAACAATTTACTTTTTTTTTTCTTTACTGTAGGAGCCTATGGGTGACGGATGACACTAACTGGCATCCATGTCATGTATTAGCTCTGACCTGTATGGTAAACTGAAGCCAGAAATATGATGTGTGCCTAACCTGATGTAGACAGAAGAAGATAGAAACAAAAAAAACAACAGGACGAGGTACTTACCAGGTTTTTGGCTTCTGTTTAACATACACACCAAGCCTTATACGTTAAACAGATGCCAAGTAATGGCATCGTCACCCATAAGATCTCAATACAAAAGTTTTTTCTGAATGCTGTGGTATAGAATAGCATAGGCTCCAACACTATTTTATGCTTTTTTTTTTTCACAGTATACAGATGAATACCAGCCAAACGGAGGCCAAAAGGATAGACTTTAGGCCTCTGTCGGGCCATTTAATCCTATGGATACTTTTAGCATATACATCAGGAGCTGTCCTGGCGTACATGCTAAATGGACATAATAAGATTTGTAGCCCCATCAGCAATTGATTTATTTTAAAGTATAGATTATAAGCCATTGGGGGCAGGGTCCTCTCTTTCTCGATACTAGTTAATAGTTATTTAGTGTTTCCATTGTACTTTGTTTGGTCTTTTGTATGTAATCCCCTTTAAGATAGTTTTGGTTTTTTTTGCAGTTTTGGTGAATTTTTTGGACAGTGGTAGATTTCTCCTGCAACGAAAAAGCGCACGTCTGCATGTATGTTGCATGTTTTGATATGTGTCTTGCAGACATTTTCCATATTTCAAATCATGTGATAGGAAAAATGCATCAGGAAAAATATTTTTTCCCATCAAATGATTTGAAATATGGAAAAATTCTGCAAGACACATATCAAAACATGAAACACATGCAGACGTACTTTTTTTGTTGCAAAAAATAAATTCACAATTCCTACAGCATGCAGACTTTAAATAATTAAAGGGGTTGTCTCACTCCATTGATTCATCTTCCCTCAGTCCTGTTTTCTTGGTTTCGCTTTGAATCCAGGGGCATGGTTACTGGCTTCTACTAGGCTGCAGTAGAAGCCAGGTCTAGCTCCAGCAACCAGCGCTGGCAGCCTATCATGAGAGACTGAACAGGTCTGTAGCTATAGCAACCAGTGCTGGTAGCCTATCAGGATAGATCAAACAGGTCTGAAGCTATAGCGACCAGTGCTGGCAGCCTATCAGGAGAGATGGAACAGGTCTGAAGCTATAGTGACCTGAGGAGCTGATGCAGTCCATACAAGAGGGGATATCTAGGAATAGGTAGGACACTGGTAATGGACATATATTGCAAAGTGACTTGTTTTTTCAAGATCTTTAACATAAAAAGCAGCAATCCTTGTAGTGAGACAACCCCTTTAAGGATGATCCTATTACATTTTTTGGGAGTATGTTCACACGGCGTGTTGGATCCACTTTTGGATACGTTTTTAGATGCCTGTTTGGATCCGTGTTTCGGACCCAAACACGCATCTAACAATGTGCAGTGTGATTTATGTTGCTTGCAATGTAAAACACTCATCGGTGTTCAGACGAGTGGTCACTGATGCGTTTCATTGCGTCTTTCGGATCCGTTCAAAAAATTGTCATGTCAATTCTTGATCTGTTTGACGCAGCAGGAGCCCTATTTAAAACTATAGGGTGCGATCCTGCGGCAGCCAAAACGCAGCCAAACACGCACCTGCATGTTGGATTTGTTCTGGATGCAATTGATGCAGCGCTTTTGAATGCATTTTCGGATTCAAAAGCGGATCCAACATGCCGTGTGAACATACCCTTAGGCCTCGTTCACACGGCTTATTTCTCCGCAGATTGACGCCGTACTCCGCGCTGGATTTGCGCTGCAGTATGGCGCCAATCCGTCGGCGTAATTACGGTAATCCACTGCTCTCATAGAGAACAGTGGATTCCGTCGCTCCTCCCCGCTCGGCGAATCCGCCGCGGGGGGAGAAAGTGACATGCACATTATTTACAGCGCGCACGCGCCGTGGATAATGCGAGTCTATGGGGCCGGCCCCGTCCCCGCCCCGCCCCTTATTCACGTCGGATTTGTGAGCGCAACCGGCTCACAAATCCCTCGGGAATAAGCCGTGTGAACACGGCCTAAGGGTAAGTTCACACAGCTGGTTTTCGGAGCATTTCCTTTCCTCAAACAGTGCAAAAAAGCCTCCAAAGCACTCCCAGTTGATTTTACATTGATTCCTATGTAACACAGCTTTGTAGTTCACACACAACAAGGTTTATCCGCGCTTTTTTCCGCACTTTGGAAGCTGTGTTGGGCGCTGAAAAAGAAATATTTTGACAATTCTTCAAGTGTTTTCAAAGCTGAAAATCCCCATAGGTATTAATGGAGAGCTTCAAAACCTCGTATGTAACCTCGGCATGATTTAGGCGCATTTTTTTTAACGTTGTTTTTGCCCAGATTATTAATTAGTATGGGTGTTTCAGAAAGAAAACAGTGTTGGAAAACCTCGTCTGAAAGAGGCGCTTTTCAGACGAGGTTTTGACGCTGATTTGGATGTTGAAAATTCAGTGTCCAAATCAGGTGTGTGAACATACCTCGAGGCCTTCAAACTTAGGGTGCTTTCACACGGTGCGTTTTTGATGCGTTTTTTAAACCCGTTTTTTGTGCAGGCAGGCACAGCAATTAAAGGGGTTGTCACACTACAGGGATCGCTTTTTAAATAAAGTCACTTTGTAATATATGTCCATTAACAGTGTCCTACCTATTCTGAGATATCCCATCTTGTATGGGCTGCATCAGCTCCTCAGGTCACTATAGCTACAGACCTGTTCGATCTATCCTGATAGGCTGCCAGCGCTGGTCGCTATAGCTACAGACCTGGCTTCTACTGCAGCCTAGTAGAAGCCAGAAACCACGCCCATGAATAAAAGTTGAAACCAATAAAACAGGACGGAGGTTAGATGAATCAATTTAGTGAGACAATCCCTTTAATGCTGCACATTGCTGCACAAAAAACATGGCAAAAATTATGGGAAAAATCGTGATTTTTCCGCGATTTTTGTTGCGTTTTTTGTGCAGCAATGTACAGCATTAATGTGTGTGAAAGCACCCTTACATTCTACATAACTTTTTTTTGCCTGCAAAAAAATCATGAAAAACTGCATACATTTTTTTTATTACGCAGTTTTTGCTGAGTTTGTTCCCATAGTAATGTGTATAGGTGCATGTTTCTTCTTCATCTCCTCCATGTATGCACCTATACACATCATTTTGGCAACAAACGCAGGAAAAAAATGCATGCAGTTTTTTATGTGTTTTCTGCAGGCAAAAAAGAAATTCATGCAGAATGTAAGTATGAAGGTCACCCAACTCCCATCAAATTTAATAGGAGCGTCCTCAATTTTTTTTACTTAGTTAAAGATCCACATACATATTTCTTTAATCATTTTTCATGACGGGGAGAAAAGTGACTTATTTAATTCTGATACTTTTTTGCACAGAAAGCTGTTGGCGAGCTATGCTGCACACAACCAGCCCCAGCGGTGATGGATTCTTCAAAAGCTGAATGCCGACAACGATGGATACGGCGGACGCCACACAAACATTGCACATTTTTATACCGTTTTGCCAGTATCGGTAAATATGTCCCATTATATAGGTGTTGACTATGCGAGAGATGTATTAAGACTGTCAGAAAATACACCTGTCTTAATGAAAAGCGCACAAAACAGTACAATGAGCCAGGGACACCACCATCAAAAATTTTCTTCTCAAATATTTCCAAGCAATATGTGACTAGTATATGAATTTTTTTAATTGAATTGTTTATTTTGTTTATATAATTTTTCTATGCACATTACTCTCTCTGACTTCCCCTGGGCTCTGATAGCACAGCAGGAAGAAGATTGCTTGATAGTCTTGTTTTCTGGTCGGCTGTGGCCTGAGAAGTGTAAAGTTATGTTCACACGGCGTAATTGCGGCGTGTACAGTACGCGCCGCAATATGCCGAGTGTTTTGGGAGTTGCGCTGATCAGCACAGGGGGGCTGGCTGGGGGCCAGCCCCATAGACATGCATTACTCGCGGCGCGTAATCGCCGCGAATAATTGAAATGTCTCTTATATCCCCACACGTACAATATGATCGTGTTGTACGCGCAAGGGGATGAGGTGTAATCCATAGTTCTCTATGAGAGCTATGGATTACCGTGATTGCGGCGTGCATCTCGCCGCGTATAAAGTGATATACGCGCAATTACGCGGCAAAATAGACCGTGTGAACATAGCCTAAATATTATCACCAATAACCTAATAAGTGTGAAAAAAACACCCTTAACCCAGGTTTATTTCCGTTCATTGACTTATGACCTAGTGGTCTAGCCCACTCTTCTCTATCCCTGTGGAAAAAACAATAGAACAATCACTGTCATTACCTACTATTTGTAATGAACTAGATAAGCAGCAGCTGAAGTAATGTGAGATTAGTCACACCAAAGTTCTCTCACACAGCTCACAAGGACGATATTTCAAATGTCATTTTTAATTGCATGGAACTGCAAAAATAAAAAAAGCAAAAATTCTAAAAAAAGAGAAAAAGTTTTCCTGGAATATTGTTTAACAAAAATATTCTTTTTCTGACGCTTAAAAATTTGTCTTCTCTTTCAGTGTCCATGCACTTGTCTAAAGGAAAAAAAAAGCCGCCTGGAGTAGACACTTTTTGGCACAAACTTTAGTAAATTTGTCAGCCAGTTAAAGGTAAGCCCCTTTTTGTTCAGCTCTGCCTACTTTTCAAAAAATGGCAACTTGGGCGTAAAACAGCTGTAAAAAGTCATTAATTTTTGCACCCTTGCGCAAAAATTTGTGATTTTTTTTAATGTCACAATACTGGCGTAAATCGCTTCATACATTTCTCTGTTTGTATTTAAAGTACAAAATCATACGCAATACCCGGCTTGCTCAAGGATACATTCACATTTTAAAGGGAGATGGCGAAATCAGCGCTAAAATCCACAGATTAATCTTTTCTTTAGGCTTTAGTGTAAAAAATCTGTAGTAGAAAAAGAGCAGTAAAAGGCAAAGAGACAAAGGATAAATACGGCAAAAAGGAAGTAGAAGAGTATAAGAGGCATTTGCGGTAACGCGCAACAGCTGTAGAGTCGGCCAACAGAATTACCTCATGTGGTGGGTACCAGAATCAACTCCACTGGTGGGCCCCCAGAAACAACTCCACTGGTTGGTGCCCAGAAACAACT
Source organism: Phyllomedusa bahiana (assembly GCA_025379985.1). Classification (NCBI taxonomy): domain Eukaryota; kingdom Metazoa; phylum Chordata; class Amphibia; order Anura; family Hylidae; genus Phyllomedusa; species Phyllomedusa bahiana. The sequence goes on from JAODAL010007673.1 coordinate 43,479, forward strand.
CCACTGGTTGGCGCCCAGAACCAACTCCACAGGTGGGGCCCCAGAACCAACTCCACAGTTGAGCCCCAGAACCAACTGCACAGCTGGGCCCCCGAACCAACTCCACTGGTGGGCCCCAGAAACAACTCCACTGGTGGGCCCCCAGAAACAACTCCACTGGTGGGCGCCCAGAAACAACTCCACTGGTGGGCGCCCAGAAACAACTCCAATGGTGGGCGCCCAGAAACAACTCCACTGGTGGGCGCCCAGAAACAACTCCACTGGTGGGCGCCCAGAAACAACTCCACTGGTGGGCGCCCAGAAACAACTCCACTGGTGGCGCCCAGAAACACCTGCACTGATGGGTTCCCAGAAACAACTCCCCTGGTGGGTGCCCTGAAACACGTATTTAGAAAAAAAAAAAGAGTGAAAACAAAATGAGACCATGTTCATTCGTCCAACATATTTCCCGTGCGGATCCAAGTCCAAAACAACATAGACATGAAAGGGACACGTTTTATGACTGTAAATCCGGCAAATTGCACCTAAAAATATCTACGGGTACGTCCACACGACGAGTAAAATTTACTTGTCGGATCCTACCATTGAACTTCATGTGTAGTTTAGGTCGTTTTTTTTTTGGTTTTTTTTTTTGCTCCAGTGGATTTACCAACAGGAAAACGGCACCATTCATGTGTATGGATGCGTATCCACACGTGGAATATGGTGAAAGAATGAACATGTTCTAATTTTTTTTTTACGTATAACAACTGACCAATAAAATACATTGTATGAACTACAATGCATATATTCTATTGAGGTAAATTTCCAACTTGAAATACTCGTCGTGTGGATGGGGCCTTAGACCATGGATTCAGACAGCATTTTTTCTATGTATTTTGTTTCTTAAAATGTGCAGTTTTAGTCACCGCAATACACATTCAAAATGCAACTACATTGTCCTGTTATGTTCATGGGAATGTGTGCCTGAGGGGCATATCTTTAGTGAAGTAAATTCCAAATCTGCATTATGTAAAAAAAAACATATATGCTCCTATCAAATGTTTCCAAATTTTCCACACATATTTAGCGCAGAAAATGCAATATAAGCCAGGACTCGGGGTTGATCTGTGTTCTAAAATGCGCTGAAATCTGTGTGATACAATAAAGTAAACTATAAGGTAGAAATTGAAGACCGTCCCCTGGATTTTTGCCGGAAATGACATGGAATATTTTCCTCTGGAAAAATATGCTGTTTATAGCTGTAGGATAGAACTAAGTTAAATGAAGTCTAAACACCAATCACATATTTTGCTAAACAGCAACTGCAAGGCATAGTTTTTATTACACGTTATTAACTGTGTCACACACTTTTAATGCAGAGTACTAGTATGCTCCCTGTGTCAGGGGTTTGGCATACAGTTTCTTCAGCTTTAACAGGCCTAGGATTAAATCCACACAAAAATTAAAACTTTTAGTTAAATTTAAGATTTCATCTGCTTTTTCGGAAAAATTCTGTATCAAATCATATAACCCTATATATCACAGAGCTCAGCTACTATCCTCAATAATATAACCATATATGTCACAGTTCTCATCACCTCTATCATATAACCCTATATATCACATAGCTCAGATTCTATCCTCTATCATATAACTTATAAATAAGAGTTCATCTCCTTATTTGAAAACTTACACAATATATATCACAGAGCTCAGCTTCTTTCTCTATCTAAACCCTTATATTCACAGAGCTCAACTCCTCTATCATATAACCCTATATATCACAGAGCTCAGCTGCTCTCCGCTATCATCTAACCCTAGATATCACAGAGCTCAGCTCTCCTCTCTATCATATAACCCTATATATCACAGAGCTCGGCTTCTCTCCCTCTATCTTATAAATAAAATCACCCCCCATATATACACAATAGCTCAGAGCTCATCTCCTCTATCATATAACCCTATATATCACAGAGCTCAGCTCCTCTATCATATAACCCTATATATCACAGAGCTCAGTTCTTCTCCTCTATCATATAACCCTATATATCACAGAACTCAGCTTCTCTGCCTCGATCATATAACCCTATATACAGGCTCGGACTGGGACGCTGGGGGATCGGTGAATCCCCGGTGGGCCCCGAGCTGCTGGGAGCCCCGAGGCAGTGTCGCCGCTTCCCGGGGCCCATCCAGGGAGCGGCCCTGACTACCTAATGGGGCCCCTGGCTACCAAAGGGGGCCCTGACTACCTAAAGGGGGGCCCTTAACTACTTAATGGGGCCCTGACTACCAAAGGGGATCCTGACTACCTAAAGGGGATCCTGACTACCTAAAGGGGGGCCCTGACTACCTAAAGGGGGCCCTGACTACCAAAAGGGGGCCCTGACTACCTAAAGGGGGCCCTGACTAGCCCTGACTACCTAATGGGGCCCCTGGCTACCTAAAGGGGGGCCCTGACTACCTAAAGGGGGGCCCTGACTACCTAAAGGGGGGCCCTGACTACCAAAGGGGGGCCCTAACTACCTAAAGGGGGCCCTGGATACCTAAGGGGCCCCTGACTACCTAAAGGGGACCCTGACTGACTAAAGCGGGCCCTGACTACCTAAATACTAAAGGGGACCATGACTACATGCACACTAGCTAAAGGGGGCCCTGACTTCCTGCATACTAGCTAAAGGAGACCCCCTAACTGCCTGTATACTACCTAAAAGAGACCCCTAACTGCCTGTATACTACTTCAAGGGAAGCCCTAATTGCCTGTATATTACTTCAAGGGAAGCCCTAATTGCCTGTATATTACTTCAAGGGAAGCCCTAACTGCCTGTATACTACCTAAAGGGGGTCCCTAACTGCCTATATACTACCTAAAGGGGGGTCCTAACTGCTTGCAGCCTATATAAAGGGGACCCTAACTACCTACAGCTTACCTAACTGGGAGAAACCACCTACCTACAGCCTAACTAACTGGGACTTACCAACACCTACCTACAGCCTACCTAACTGGGCTCCACCAACCTAACTGTAGCCTATCAACTTGCCTAACTGGGGCCTGCTTATCTAACTTGGGGCTACTTACCTACCCACCCGTGGCTAGGTAAAGAGATGCTGGAAAATTGAGGATTCTAAGATATTTGTGTGTAACTCTGCAGGGATGAGTTGTGGCCGGGACAAGTCATCATGGCGGTGTGGAACGGATGCAGAAGAAAAGGGAATAAGAACGACTTGCACCCCGCCCACCTCCACAGTTTGTTAGACCAGTGCAGTATGCTTTTAAGGTTGGTGCTTTTTTTCTTTTCCTTTCTGTATCATGGAGGTCTGTTGACTCAAATGAGAAGTCTGAATTGGACTCAAATAAAAGGTAAAAATAGAGTAGGACCACCCACCTTGAGATCCCATTGTAAGTCGGGGGTGGCTTAAACATTTTTTTGATTAAAACATGTGAACTAAGAATCTCAAAGTTTTTTTCATGTATTGCAGATAGCATAAATGCTTCTTTAGAGGTTTCCATGTTTTTCTATGTGGTCTCTATATGGCGGTGTTGTAGGTTATATCGGTGCGGGTATAGTGGCAGCGTACATGTGTCCCTGATTGTAAGAACGAGGGAACACCTGACCCTGTGACAGGAGTTACACTTTCTTTCTTGCTGGTGTATATTTTAGAAGGTGGTGAGGTGCGTGACCATGGGAAACATGGAGGGGGATATTGTATGTGGGTGGAGGGGGATATGGGTGGAGCCACTTAGCCATGTGTCTATGATATGTTAGACTGACAAATGTGTGACTAACTTGCTATTGTAATACACAATACAGTTCTGTTTTGTACACTGTATTATGTGGTAAAATGGGCGCGTTTATGTCTGAGAGGCCGGTAATATTTTCATGTACAGTAGGGTGGGCCCCCCAAGATCAACTCCCCTGTGGGCCCCAGAACCCCCAGTCCAACACTGCCTATATCACAGAGCTCAGCTTCTCTCCTCTATTATATAACCCTATATATCACAGAGCTCACCTTCTCTCCTCTATTATATAACCCTATATATCACAGAGCTCAGCTTCTCTCCTCTATATATACCCTATATATCACAGAGCTCACTTCCTCCTCTATCATATAACCCTATCACAGAGCTCAGCTTCTCTCCTCTATTATATAACCCTATATATCCCAGAGCTCAGCTCCTCTCCCTCTATCATATAACCCTATATATCACAGAGCTCAGCTCCTCTCCTCTATCATATAACCCTATATATCACAGAGCTCAGCTCCTCTCCTCTATCATATAACCCTATATATCACAGAGCTCAGCTTCTCTCCCTCCATCATTTACTCCTATATATCACAGAGCTCAGCTTCTCTGTTCTATCATATAACCCTATATATCACAGAGCTTCACTTCTATCCTCTATCATATAACCCTATATATCACAGAGCTCAGCTTCTCCCCCTCTTATATAATCCTATATATCACAGCGCTTAGCTTCTCTCCTCTATCATATAACCCTATATATCACAGAGTTCAGCTTCTCTCCTCTATCATATAACCCTATATATCACAGAGCTCAGCTTCTCCCCTCTTATATAATCCTATATATCACAGAGCTTCTCTCCTCTATCATATAACCCTATATATCACAGAGCTCAGCTTCTCCCCCTCTTATATAATCCTATATATCACAGAGCTCAGCTCCTCTCTTTGTATCACATCCTGTTCTCAGATAAGGCAGCATAAAACACCTGACAGGTTCTTCTTAAAGGGGTTGTCTCACCTCACTGTTTACAGAGCCAAAAGCAGCTTTCACTCATGCATGTTGTCTCTTCCTGGTCAGGCTGTGGGTGATTTGCATATCAGACCCTTATTCAATTACTCTGACATGAGAGCAGGAGATGTTTATTTTGTTTATTTAAAGTCCAGAGAAGCTAAAGTAAACAAAAGTATTTAGTCTCCTTTGTTTGTTTGATCAGATAGCACTCAAGCTATCAAGCTGCTGGTAGTTCTGTGTGCTAAACTGTATAATGAAGTCATCCTTGCCATCAGGTAAGACAAACAGCAAGGGGAGACTTTTCTCAATCTACTGACATCACATACATGGGCCTTTAAGTGTTTTTTTTTTGTCTTTTTGCAGCACCTTTACCGGAGATACAGACTGCATAAGCAAAGTCATAGACATGATGTGAGGAGGCTCCTTGTTTACTGTGCTTGCACCATTTTGTATACATGATTGGGGCATAAGGATTTACACAGCAAGGAGGTATATCAGATGGGATAGCAGTGTAGTGAGATGGGAAGAGAGGGTAAAATTCAGGACTGTTGATATGCCCCATAGTCTTAAAGGGGTTTTCTCAGCCTGTAGTTTCATCGCCACAGCCAGCTTTAGGGTATGTTCACGCGGCTTATTATGGGGCACATTTTGCGGCGTATTTCACAGCGTACTGTGCTCTAATACGAGCGAGATGCGCACCATAATTACAGTAATCCGTAGTTCTCATAGAGAACTATGGATTACGCCTCCCCTCCCCGGGCGTACAATATGATCGTATTGTACGCACGGGGAGATAAGCGACATGCGCCGCGAGTAATGCATGTCTATGGCACCGGTGGACTGCCGCCCCCCCCATGTCACGGGAGTACGTGTCGACCGGCACGAGTCTCAAACACCCGGCGTAATTGCAGGGCATAATGTACGCCCCGCAATTACGCCGTGTGAACATACCCTTAGACCAGGGGTGTCAAACTGCCGGCCCTCCAGCTGTTGGGAAACTACAACTCCCAACATGCCCACTGTTATAGATTATACAAATGCATGATGGGAGTTGTAGTTTCCCAACAGCTGGAGGGCCGGCAGTTTGACACCTGTGCCTTAGACTGAAACCTCCTGTTTAAGCTGTGGGCGGGTCTATAGCAGTGATCAACACATCAGCTCTGCTGTTCCTAGATATTACTGTTCAGATTTATAAAGTGCATTACACCAGACTGCAGAGCTATAAAGAGTGTTTACTTAGGTAAATGAGAAGCTTTCAAAGTCCTTTGCTAGAGGTAAGACTCTGCAGGAGGTGACTTACCACAGTTGGAGTGAATGTCTGATGGCAACTTAGCACAATGAGAGATTTGGCTATGTCTACACTGCATCGGATAAAAAACGGCCCGAAAGCGGCTGTTTTTCTCCGATGCAGGACCGCGGCTATTGCCATGCTTTGTACAAAAAACACGGTCGCTTCTCGTTTTTGTTACGTCCCCCATACAATTGTATTGTATGGGAAGATGGCAAGAAAACTAAAAGCGCCGGCGTATTATACAGCATGTTGTATAATACGTTGGCGCCAGGAGACGAGCAGAGAAAAGACGAGCTGTGGAGACTACAGCTCGTCTTTCCTATTGCCGCCTATGGGGCTTCACGAACGATCGTATCTTCGGCGCTTTTAAAATACTAAAAGCGCCAAAAATGCGATTGTTATCCTGTGCAGTGGAAACATAGCCTAAGAGAGAACAGGCAGAGAGAGAGCCATAAGTGAAGATCAAATCGTCTTTATCTCCTGACCAAACCAAAATAAACAAAGCAAAGTATATATAAAAAGTCTTCAATTATATGTCCCTACATGTTAAAAGCTAATCCTTGTAGTGAGAAAACTCCTTTAAAGTTTAACTAGTGACACGCCAGAAGGGTCCAAAAAAAAAACACAGCAGCCAGAATAGTCAATGAATTGTACTTTAGTACTTAGCAAGTTCTTTTAGCATAGTGCAACTCCTGGAAACCCCCTGTAGCTGTAGCAATCACTTCCTCATTACCAGAGGTGCGTCTGATTGGGACTTGACTATGCCGCTATGTTTGAACTCAAGGAGAAAGTGCCCAGAGATGGCGCACCATCACGCCCCCTTATTCTGGTCTTGTTGGACACCTGCTGTGCTATTGACTGATGATAGAATTAGTGACATTCGTCACCTCTACTGTCACTGCTCTCAGCTCCAGGATCATTCGGTCCTCAGAGTGCTATAAGTACCCGGCAATGAATCTTCCAGCCACCTCAAGGTTGTCACATGCCAGCCTCATTAGGGATCTTGTCACTCATAGTTGTGCAGGGTGACAGCAACAATATGGATAGATGTTGGGAGTCATGGATACTATTTAGAAGCTGGTATTTTTAAGTATATTGCTATTGTACAGTCTAGGAACAACATTAGTGTATAAAAGTTAGGGAATAAGTGGAATTTAACACCTTTGTGTTTGCTATGAAAAAAGCTATGCAAAAAAATAGGGTCAGGAAGAGTTTTCCATGTTTTAACTTTTAGGCTATGTTCACACAGCTTAACTGCGGGACGTAATTCCGTCCCGCAATTGCGCCGTGTGGCCGGGGGCGGGAGCGGGGGGCCGGCACTTCGCCGGCCCATAGCCTTGCATTACCAGCGGCGCGTATACGGCGCTAGTAATTCACATGTCACTTATCTCCCCCTGCGGCGGATTCGCCGAGCAGGAGAGGAGACATAATCCATAGTTCTCTATGAGAACTGTGAATTACAGTAATGAATGGGCCGTTTTCAGCCCGTAATTGGCGCACTTCAGCGCATAATTACGGACCAAAATACGGCCCATTTTAAGCCGTGTGAACATGGCCTTAAAGGGGTTGTCTCACTAAAAAGATTCGCTTTCAACATGTAGGGAACAGTAAAAGAAGACGTTTTCCAACTACATTGATTTGTTTATTTTTCTTTGTTGAGCAGGTAAAAGTGATTTTATCAACTTTGATTGCACTCAGGTTTCTCTAAATTACCAACCTGCTCTTCCCTGCTCTGCCCTGCTGTTTGTCTTCTCTGATAACAGGAATGAAGTCATCACACAAGTCTGCACATATAACTGCCAGCAGCTTGAGAGATTGACTGTTATCTGATCTAACAAACAAAGGAGACTAATTAATTTTGTTTACTTTAGCTTTGAAGCTTCTCTAGACTTTAGATAAACATCTCCTGCTCTCATGACAGAGTAATTGATATGGAAGTAGCCTCAAAGGGTCTATTCTGTCCTTGTGGGGGTCCAAATTAGCTTAAAAATAACAAAGTGTGCACCAAGAAAACGAATCACAACATGCCTTGTTGCTGTGAAAATTCTTTCTGCTTTATTCACAAAATGGCAGCTTTTTTATACTTTTGCAAATTAGTAGATAAGAAGCATCACATGTACCAGCCTGTGAGGGTCTATTGGCATGTCCTTATGTCCAGACCCCTCCTCACAGCTCAGGAATGTTTGGACACAGGGTGTAACTTCAGAAGAGGTGCCATCTTGGATTACACAATGATTACACAAACTACTACAGGCGGCCATTTTGTTAACATATTAGTGACAAGAGATATACAGACAGCTTTTACATGCTGTATTACATAGGTATGTGCCTACTATATATATATGTATATGTGAGGTATATACTAACTAATACATTAAAATGGAGACACAAAGGATCACACATATATAACCTTTGTTCCCATCCACAACATAATTAGCAGACCTTAGCTGATATGCTAATCACCCACAGCCTGACCAGGAAGAGACAACATGCATGAATGAAAGCTGCTTTTGGCTCTGTAAACAGCGAGGTGAGACAGCCCCTTCCAGCACCAGGATGCTGCATAGAGTAAAACTTCCACAGAAACATCCAATGTGAGCTTGGCCTGTGTATCATATGGAATACATTGTAAATGGCAAGATATTATGCATCCTACAACCTGAGTCAAAAAACCTTTAGCTAAGCCTTCCCAAAAAGCTCTACCAGGTCCACCGTGCATCTACTGATGGCAACATTTTGGTGTAAAAGTCACCTGCCCTCATATTTTATTTGGATAGAGGCATTGACACCCTCTAAGTGGTCATTTTCCACTGTCGCAAAACATTGCTTAGCGTTAGCTACAGACCGGTCAGAGTGTCCATGCTGACCCCGTCTACTGCCAAAATTGCCCACAATGGGCACATGCGATTCAATACTGGATTCATGTTATCTTTTCCATCATGTGTACTGCCAGGTGTGTGTGCGTCACTTACCTGGAGAAGAGATGGCACCAGGATGCATTATGGGAAGAAGACAGATTGGCAGAGGTAGTCTGATGGAACTGCTCACAGAAAAATGTATCCCTACTACATAAAATTATAACCTTTATTGATATACATTAAAAAATATATATAAACCTCACAGAAACTATATTTAATCACAAAAACCCCAACAGGCAGAATCCCACCAACCTCTGTGTAGATAAAGGGAGATATTAACGATATTATTGACAACCCCCACAGAATATCACATTTGTCCAATTACAATAAAGTATTTTGTATTCATTACTCACGGTTTTGTAGTTTACATAGATGCCATCATTGCATGAAACCAATCTTGATTCAGATACTGTGGAAGTATCTATGCGTCAAAAAATAATCTACACTGTACCTATTCAAGGAGGAGCACCCACCCCAAAAGGAGCGACCCCGCCTATCCGAAGACTGCCCCTACTTCTAAAGATGGGTACAACAAAATATAGCCACCAAAATATCAAACAGTGAAGGGAGAGAATACATATCACTCTTCACCACTCACTGAACATAAAATTATGTCCACAAAACAGTCCCAATGAATACAACAGTATATAGCCACCAAGATGTCAAGCAGTGAGGGGAAAATATATACCACACCTCACCACTCAATGGGCATAAAGTTATGTCCACAGTTCCTTGGGTCGTGGATGTAACTGTGAAACGACCACCTACCTAACCATTGTACAGTCCAAGTCCAGCCGTTCATGGCAGCGGGTTCCCTAATGGCCTCTTTCAGCAGATAATGTCCAAAACTCCAAAACTTGTTCAGCAATGAGGAACATGACAAAGAGTTCAAGATGGTGACTTGACCTCCAAATTCCCCAGATCTCAAACTGATTGAGCGTCTGTGGGATGACCACACCTCAACTTATAGGACTTATAGGGTCTGCTGCTAACGTCTTGGGGCCAGATACAACAGGACACCTTCATTCATCTTGTGGCGTCCACACCTCGACTAGTCAGAACAGTTTTGACAGCATAAGGGCAACTTACACAATATCAGGCAGGTGAATTTAATGTTACAGCTGGTTGGTATATGGTATTATATGGGCCTACATCAATAGGCACAATGCTATACAGAGTTCTGCTGCTCACAGGATGGTCTCTGCTCTGGCTAATAGAGGGCTGTCTGAGTGAAGGATGACCAAAGAACCTCTTTAACACTACTGCTATTGACTCAACCATCACCATTATCTTTCCCAAGTAGCATAGGGGAAAAAAAAAATTACTGAACTATATATCTAAAATATAACCTTTATTTCCAGCCTATAAAATAATACCCCATGTAAAAACAATCTACATACACTGTCACCGCTATACTATACAAAAATATACAAGAGGATATCTATCCCTAAGAAGACCCTACAATCACCTATATCGGGTAGGGTAATCGTCCCGAAAGGGTCGGCCCCACCTCGGTGTCTCACCCTATTGGATCCTATAATATCCCTTGCTTAAAAGATGGTGTGACACCATATAATATAGACACTTATATACCAGGATTCTGATAATGAGCTATATATATATATATATATATATATATATATATATATATATATATATATATATATATATATATATATATATAAAAAGTGCCTATCAAATTAAATCCCTTCCAGATAATACTAGAAACCAGATGATAGACCTATTACACCTCTCAAAGACTTAAATAGGTGATATGTAGATGTCTCCAAATTTTTACTAATATAGGAGATCCAGATTCAGAAGTTATAAAAATCATATATTAAAGATGTTCTCATACAACCTTATTCCTTATGATCTCCAAATTGTCCCATATTGTCCCAACATGTTTCCCCCGTCACATAACTCAGGGTTCATCAGGGGAACATGGATCTCTCAAAAATTAGAGGTAGTGGCAGCAAGGATATTCCTGCCTGATGCACAGATGATGGCCCAAGTAGCATAGGGGCTAGTGTTGCCTCTTTACTGGGTTCAGTTTCAGTCCAGCCTTTGAGCTGTGAGTATGGCCTTGCTTCTGTGTTATTTGAGTAATTACTGTCCCATTTTTTCTGTGTTTTTTTTGTGGATTGTTAGTGTAGGGAGTTGCATGAAACGAGGAGCCTTGACGGGGCTTGCAAACTTGTATATAGTGGCCACTGTATGAACTAATACCTCATATTTGATATTTTTCCAGTATGTCAAATTTTTTTTTGCCTAAAAGTGCTGGGTAGCAGAGGGTATCTGTATTTTGTGTTGGACACCTAAAAAGTACTGGGCAGCCCGCCCAATCGAATAGTAGTGGTGTAATAGGCTGTAAGCCAGCAGGGTGCACCACACGTATCTGCATTAATGGCACCCTTTTGTATCACTTTATCTATATGCAATTATAATACCAGCAACCACTCCTCTCATATATTGAAGGTGTGTGAGTGGTTGTCTTATTGGTATTTTTGCCTTTGTGCAATCTCCCCATGTATTATACTGTGGCTTTTCTGCATACTGTGGGGTATGCGAGCTACTGCTCAGCAATCAGCTGCACCTGTTTATCTTTCCCAAGTAGCATAGGGGCCAGTGTTGCCTCTTTACTGGGTTCAGTTTTCAGTTCAGCCTTTGAGCTGTTAGTATGGCCTTGTTTCTGTTTTTTTTTTAGTAATTAATGTCCTATTTTTTTCTGTGTTTTTTTTTTTTTTGTCAACCATCACCTTACCCCAAAATATCCAGTTTATAATACACCCATCATGGATTTGGTCATTTATTTTATTAGACGTTATTACATTTGGAAAAAAAAATGACAAATACTGATGGTGAGTAGTATCATTTCACAAGGGAAAAATAAGTTTCTGCCAGATGTAAATTCACATCATTGTAGTCATGGGATGAAAAAAAAATCTGCAGTTCAAATTACAAATGACCTGAAATGACGACCAAACAAGGAATGTCCAAAGAAATAAAACTGGTACCACGTTTAGATTCTTTTACAGGGATGTTCAATCACCCGATCACTTGATAATGTACACATGCCTCCGATCAGACAAGCTGACTGAATTATGTAAGGGCAGGCTCAGACTGGCTTACAGGGGAGCAGGGGAATCCTCTATTGGGCCCCTGGACATAGCAGGGCTGAAGCTGCTTCCCAGGGAGACAGACCATGAAAGAGAGGCAGAAAGCAAGAGGCATGTGTAGTGTGTGCAGTCAAGTATAATAGCTGTAGGGTGGGCTACAAGAATCAACTCCGCTGGTGGACCCCAAGAATCAACTGCACTTTTGGGCTCCAAGAATCAACTCCACTGGTGAGCCCCAAGAATCAACTCCACTGGTGGGCCCCAAGAATCAACTCCACTGGTGGGCCCCAAGAATCAACTCTTCTGGGGGGCCCCAAGAATCAACTCCATTGGTGGGCCCCAAGAATCAACTCCACTGGTGGGCCCCAAGAATCAACTCCACTGGTGGGCCCCAAGAATCAACTCCACTGGTGGACCCCAAGAATCAACTCCACTGGTGGGCCCCAAGAATCAACTCCACTGGTGGGCCCCAAGAATCAACTCCACTGGTGGGCCCCAAGAATCAACTCCACTGGTGGCCCCAAGAATCAACTCCACTGGTGGCCCCAAGAATCAACTCTACAAGTGGGCCCTGAGAATCAACTCCATTGGTGGGCCCCAAGAATCAACTCCATTGGTGGGCCCCAAGAATCAACTCCATTGGTGGGCCCCAAGAATCAACTCCACTGGTGGGCCCCAAGAATCAACTCCACTGGTGGGCCCCAAGAATCAACTCCACTGGTGGGCCCCAAGAATCAACTCCACTGGTAGACCCCAAGAATCAACTCCACTGGTGGCCCCAAGAATCAACTCCACTGGTGGGCCCCAAGAATCAACTCTACAAGTGGGCCCTGAGAATCAACTCCAGTGATGGGCCCCCAATAATCAACTCCACTGGTGGGCCCTGAGAATCAACTCCACTGATGGTCCCCCAAGAATCAAATCCACCGGTGGGCTCTAGAATCGGCTCCACTGGTGGCCCCAGGAATAAACTCCCCTGATGGCCCCAGGAATCAACGCCACTGGTGGGCCCCAAGTATCATCTCCACTGTTGGGCCCCTAGAATCAACTCCTCTGGTGGGCCCCTAGAATCAGCTCCACTGGTGGGCCCTAGAATCAGCTCCACTGGTGGGCCCCGAGAATCAACTCCAATGGTGGGCCCCAAAAATCATCTCCACTGGTGGGCTCCAAGAATCAACTCTACTGGTGGGCTCCAAGAATCCACTCTACTCATGGGCCCCAAGAATCAACTCCACTGGTGGGCCCCAAGAATCATCTCCGCTGGTGGGCCCCAAAAATCAGCTCTGCTGGTGGGCCCCAAAAATCATCTCCAATGGTGGCTCCAAGAATCAACTCCACTGGTGGGCCTCAGGAATCATCTCCACTGGTGGGCTTCAAGAATCACCTCCACTGGTGGGCTACAAGAATCATCTCCACTGGTGGGACCCAGGAATCATCTCCACCGGTGGGACCCAGGAATCAGCTCCACTGGTGGGCACGAAGAATCATCTCCACTGGTCGCACCAGGCACCCAAGTCTGACATTGTTTAATTAGTCAGTTGTCCTGGTCATGTTGGCAGCACATCTCCTCATGTAAACAGGGGAAGTGTTCCCTCCATAATGCAGATTATTTGTTCTATGAATGATCACGTGATCGATCACACGAATGATCATTGCTCCCCAAATAGGATACATTGTCTTTTGTGAAGGCCTTTTAATCATAGTTGCCAACTTTTGAAAATGAAAAAGCAGGAGATTTTAGTGGGCGGCGCGCCCATCTTCTCGGTATGCCACGCCCCTTCAAAAATCCACATCCACTCCACCTAACTGCATAACGGCTTTGGAAGAAAGCCAGGTAGATGCCCTTATAGCCAGGTAGTAGCCCCCCCTAACCAGGTAGTGCCCCCTTACAGGCAGGTAGATGCCCCCTTGTAGCCAAGTAGATGCCCCCTCTGTAGCCAGGTAGATGCCCCCCTGTGTTAGCCAGGTAGATGCCCCGCTTTGTTAGCCAGGTAGGTGCCCCCCTTTGTTAGCCAGGTAGGTGCCCCCCTTTGTTAGCCAGGTAGGTGCCCCCCATTGTTAGCCAGGTAGTGCCCCCATTGTTAGCCAGGTAGTGCCCCCATTGCTGCCAGGTAGTGCCCCATTGTTGCCAGGTAGATGCCCCCTCTGTTGCCAGGTAGATGCCCCCTCTGTTGCCAGGTAGTTGCCCCCATTGTAGCCAGGTAGTGCCCCCCTTGTTTGCCAGTTAGATTCCCCCATTGTTGTCCAGGTAGTGCCCCCTCTGTTGCCAGGTAGTTTCCCCCTCTGTTGCCAGGTAGTGCCCCCTTTGTTGCCAGGTAGTGCCCCCATTGTTGCCAGGTAGTGCCCCCTCTGTTGCCAGGTAGAGCCAAATTTGTTGCCAGGTAGATGCCCCCATTGTTGCCAGGTAGTGCCCCCCCCATTGTAGCCAGGTAGTTGCCCCATTGTAGCCAGGTAGTGCCCCCCCATTGTCGCCAGGTAGTTGCCCCCCCCCCATTGTAGCCAGGTAGTTGCCCCCCCCCATTGTAGCCAGGTAGTGCCCCCCCATTGTAGCCAGGTAGTTGCCCCCCCATTGTAGCCAGGTAGTTGCCCCCCCATTGTAGCCAGGTAGTTGCCCCCCCATTGTTGCCAGGTAGTGCCCCCTCTGTAGCCAGGTAGTTGCCCCTCTGTTGCCAGGTAGTTGCCCCCATTGTTGCCAGGTAGTTGCCCCCCCATTGTAGCCAGGTAGTGCCCCCCCATTGTAGCCAGGTAGTTGCCCGGTAGTGCCCCCCCATTGTAGACAGGTAGTTGCCCCCATTGTTGCCATGTAGTGCCCCCCCATTGTAGCCAGGTAGTTGCCCCCCCAATGTAGCCAGGTAGTGCCCCCTCTGTTGCCAGGTAGTTGCGCCCATTGTTGCCAGGTAGTGCCCCCTCTGTTGCCAGGTAGTTGCCTCCATTGTTGCCAGGTAGTGCCCCCTCTGTTGCCAGGTAGTTGCCCCCATTGTTGCCAGGTAGTGCCCCCTCTGTTGCCAGGTAGTTGCCCCCATTGTTGCCAGGTAGTTGCCCCCATTGTTGCCAGGTAGTGCCCCCTAACGCTAATAAAAAATAAAATAATAACATCCACTCACCCCACCAGGCTCCTGCAGCTCCGGACACCTCCGATCTCCTCAGCGACGCAGGGGAGTGAGTGCAGCCGCGCGTCACTTCCCCTGCGCCGCTGACCTGTATGTATGGCGCACAGGCGCTGTACATACAGGGGGAGAAGGGAGCGATCCCTCCTGCCTCCTCCCTGCACAGCGAGACTCCGGGCGGGTGAGCGGACGCTGCGGCCGCTTCACCCGCC
Organism: Phyllomedusa bahiana; assembly: GCA_025379985.1. Lineage (NCBI taxonomy): Eukaryota > Metazoa > Chordata > Amphibia > Anura > Hylidae > Phyllomedusa > Phyllomedusa bahiana. Next base: position 58,865 of record JAODAL010007673.1, read on the forward strand.
TGTGAGAACGGACCGGCGGCGCCAGAGTAGAGCACCAGCGCTACTCTGTCGCCGCGGTCAGTTAAAGAGCTCCCGCCGCCTGCTGGCAGCGGGAGTAAAGCCAACTCTGCCGGGAGGGGGGGGGCGGACCCCAAATAGCGGGACCCCCCCGCCAAAAACAGGAGAGTTGGCATGTATGCTTTTAATGAGCGCCAAACAAATGTAATGATTTTTTTTTTGGTGCTCATTCCCAGCAGTACTCAGACCATGGAAAACAACCCAGAGCCAGACCATGGTAAACTACCCAGAGCCAGACCATGGTAAACTACCCAGAGCCAGACCATGGTAAACTACCCAGAGCCAGACCATGGTAAACTACCCAGAGCCAGACCATGGTAAACTACCCAGAGCCAGACCATGGTAAACTGCCCAGAGCCAGACCATGGTAAACTGCCCAGAGCCAGACCATGGTAAACTGCCCAGAGCCAGACCATGGTAAACTGCCCAGAGCCAGACCATGGTAAACTACCCAGAGCTAGACCATGGTAAACTGCCCAGAGCCAGACCATGGTAAACTGCCCAGAGCTAGACCATGGTAAACTGCCCAGAGCCAGACCATGGTAAACTACCCAGAGCCAGACCATGGTAAACTACCCAGAGCTAGCTGACACAAGTCTCCACAGTCTTGTTGGTATGGTACCTTTTAATGGTTAAATGAACTGATGGTAAACAGGAAGCTTCGAGACTCCTTAGGTCTCTTCATCAGGCCTGATGACCTGTGCCCTCTCCTGACAGGTCTGTTTTAGTAAATCCCTGTTGTATAAATTCTGGAGCCTCTTCTGTTAGGTCTGGTTCACACGGCTTATTGCCGGCATAATTGCGGGGACGCATTTCGCCCCGCAATTACGCCGGCAGCGGGGGCGGGGGCAAATTACGGACTGAAATATGTCCCAAAATAAGCCGTGTGAACATAGCCTTAGACTCAAATTTTTATTCAAGCCTTTTGGAGCCAGTGACTCTAGTGTCACTATCCAATAGGCCTTGCACTGTAACAGCCGTGTCTTTGCTAGGTCAAGATTCTTAGGCTATGTTCACACGGCTTATTACAGAACGTATTTACATCGGATTGCCGATCATAAATACGTTCTGAAATCAGGTGAAAATCAGTTTCAAATAAGTGCCACTAAGTGTGGCAGGTATTTGGAACTGATTTCCCGACGGATTCACCATCTCCATTCATTATAGGTGGTGAATCCGTCCGGAAATAATTCACATGTACATTGTTTTTCCGGCCGTTTTGCGGCTGCAATCCGGAACGGAAATACGTGTCGTCTGAACAACGACACGTATTTCCCATGAAAATCAATGTAAAACGGCCAGTTACTTGTTTGTAACTGATTTCACAACGGATTTGCGGCCGTAAATACGGCTGCAAATCCGTTGCGAAATAAGCCGTGTGAACATGGCCTTAGGGTATGTTCACATGGCGTATTGCAGGCATATAATGGTGTGTACTGTGCGCAGCGCTATACGCCTGCAATACGCCGTTTGCTTCAGCAGTATGTAATGGCCAGGGCGTACTTCTGAAGCGCTCCAACTGACACTCACTCATTTTTCCCTGCATCGGGAAGAAGTGACATTTATTTCTCCCAGCGTGTATTGTGTGCTGGGGAAAATGGCAGGTAGTTATAGCTCTCAATGAGTTACCTTATTTTCGGTTCCTTTTTCTGGCGTATTACAGCACAATTACGCGCCAAAATACGCCCCGCAAATACACCGTTTGAACATACCCTTAGGCTATGTTCACATGGCTTAATTGCGGGGCGTAATTACGCCCCGCAATTACGCCGTGTGGACGGGGGCGGAGCGGGGGGCCGCCACCTCGCCGGCCCGTAGACTATCATTACTAGCGGCGCGTATACGGATTTGCCGAGCGGGGCAAGGAGACGTATGAGAACTGTGGATTACCGTAATGACCGGGCCGTGTTTCAGCCTGTAATTCGCGCAGTACAGCGCGAAATTACGGACTGAAATACGTCCATTTTAAGCCGTGTGACAATAGCCTTACAGTTAATCTCTTCTATGACACAGCATCGCAGCTCCGACACCCCATGTCGCGCCTCCACCAAGTGCCCGGCTATGGTATCTTCTTCAAATCTCTTCCGATCAGGCCTTATTTTCTTCCAACATCGTGTCTACTTTCTATTTGCATGTAGGTATGGCAGACCTATGTGCGTGCAGGGACACCCCCCAATTGGTAACACCCAGCTGACAGATTCAGTAATACATTTCTAGGAGGAATAACATGAACAGCACAGCCCAAAGTTATAAGAGAAGAGGCTCCATAATTATTATTTCACAGGGAACACAAAGATTTAAAGGGTTGTCTCACCATGTTATTTCACAGAGCCACAAACAGCTTCATTTTCATGCATCCTGTCTCTTCCTGGTCAGACTGTGGGTGGTTCTATATCAGTGATTAGCAGATCAGCTCCATATTCACAACTCTTTTAATTGCTGTATGGATAAGATCTCCTGCTCTCATGTCAGTGCTGAGAGCTTCAGAGCTCAAAGTAAACATTCAAAAGTAAATATTCTCCTTTGTTTGTTACATATAACACACTCTGTTCTCCAGCTGCCGGCGTCCTGTGCGCCGACCTGTGGTGATGTCACTCCCTGCTCTCAGATAAGATAAAGAGCAGAGAGAGAAGGGGAGAGCAGGACGGTAACTAGAGAAACCTGTGTGCACACCTGTGTCTCCTCAACAAAGCAAAGTAAACAAAGCAATATATTTGGAAAAAGTATTTACCATTCTCTACATGTTGAACACTGATCTTTGTAGATCAGAGAGACAACCCCAGAGAAACCCGTGTGCACACCATTGTCTCCTGAACAAAGTAAAGTAAACAAAGCGATATATTTGGAAAAAGTCTTTATTTACCATTCTCTACATGTTGAACACTGTTCTATGTAGATCAAAGACACAACCGCTTTTAAAAAAGACACGAATTCATAGGTTCTCTTTAGGGGGGTCTCAAAACCCTGATGTTTAACTTAAAGGGGTTGTCTCACTACATTGATTCATCTCACCTCAGTCCTGTTTTCCTGGTTTCATTTTGAATTCAGGATCGTGTTTACTGGCTTCTACTAGGCTGCAGTAGAAGCCAGGTCTGTAGCTATAGCAACCAGTGCTGGCAGCCTATCAGGAGAGATCTAACTGGTCTGTAGCTATAGCGACCTGAGGAGCTGATGCAGCCCATACAAGAGGGGATATCTAGGAATAGGTAGGACACTGGTAATGGACATATATTGCAAAGTGACTTGTTTTTGCAAGATCTTTAACATAAAAAGCAGCAATCCTTGTAGTGAGACGACCCCTTTAATTTCTTTAAACCGATCACAAAATGTATGCTGTAAAATTGCAAAAAAAAAAAAAAGTAACTATTAATTTTTTTCACCTCCAGCCCTGAGGCCCTTGAATCATGCTGTCATACTGGTTGACCTCGCCTACTAACCACTAACCACGAATCATAATCCAGGTAACAAATTTATCAATGTAATTATCTCAGTGGCTTATGCTGATGATGTGATTAGAGAGGAATCTCACATGGGGGAGGCACCGAGCTACTCTTTAACTGTTAGCTCTGCCTTCAAGCATGTCGATTTTGCTCAGTACAAAGGTACAAGTAGAGCAGGTGTTCTGTAAGAGATAAAGTCACCAGTCGGTCATTGTCTAGGCAGCTGTCTGTCTAGAGAAACTATCTACACATGCTGATAGCAATGCAGGATAGGTTCACATAAGTCCTGTTCACACTGATTTAGACAAACATTGGGAATTCAGTGCACTTGTTATGCATTTTGGTTTCCAGTGTAAAATATACCTGGAATGCTGTTATTCTGGAAACTTAAGGGGAACCTGTCACGTTGAACCTTCTATCCGATCTGCTGGTAACATGCTATAGAGCCAGAGGAGCTGAACAGGTTTAGGCTATGTCTACATGGCAATGGTAAAATTTACAGAATCCCACTGTATTTTACAATCGCTTTACTGCGGTTTATGGTGCGGATTTTGCAGTAGTTTTTTGGATTTTGGCCAGCCTTTCAACATTAAATAACGTATTTTTCGGACTATAAGACGCACTTTTTCCCCCCAAATTTGGGAGGAAAATGGTGGTACGTCTTAGGGCTCGTTCACACGGCTGATTTGTGCACGGATTTCAGCCATACTGCGCGCCGTATTTGCGCTGCAGTACGGCTGAAATCCGTCCCTGTCATTACGGTAATCCCAGTTCTCATAGAGAACTATGGACCGTATCTCCACCCCCCTCGGCGAATCCGGGGGCGGGGGGGAAAGTGAAAAAATGAAAATTTTTTTTACAACATGTACGCCCGTGAATAATTTCATTTAGGGGGGGGGGCCCCCCCGCCCCCGCTCACGGCAGTCGGCGTAATTTGCAGGTGAAAACCCCCCCCACAATTACTTGGCAATTAGCCTGTGAACTAGCCCTTAAAGCCAAAAAATACGGAGGTGCTCTTAGGTTCGGGCGTCTAAAGTCCGAAAAAATCAGATTTGAAAAAATTTCCCTGTACCCTCCCAAAAATACCCAAGGGGGCCAAACCCCTCGAAGTGCACACGGCGGAGGCCTACAGCATACATGAGCACCCTTCGGGGGGCCTTTTTCAACCCCCCCCAAGCCCCACAGAAGGCCCCTTTTTTCAAGCAACTAATTTGGTGTTTGCTGAGTACCGTATTTTTGGGGACTAGAAGACGACTTTCCCCCCCCCCCCTTTTGGGGGAAAAGGGGGGAATCTTAAACTCTGAAAAATACCGGGGTGGTTTAGAGTGGGGGTGGTTTAAAGTCCAAAAAATAAGATAGGTGCGTTTTTATGGCCCAGTGCATTTTAAAGCCAAAAAATAGGGGTAGGTGCTTCTTATGGTCCGGTGCGTCTAAAAGTCCGAAAAATACGGTAGTACTAGAATCCAAGTTTTTTTTTGAGGCCGGCGGTTTAGAAATACATCAATAGAAAATCTGAGCTGTGTGGACTACAGTTCGGAATTTCTATTGAGTTCTATGGGCATGGTTTACAGGGGATTTTTATTGAGGTCTAGGGGCACGGTTACATTTTTGGATTTTCTATTAGGTTAGGGCACGGGTTTACAGTTGGTTTTTCTTTTGGGGTCTAGGGGGCAGGGTTAATTTGGATTTTCTATTGAGGTCTTGGGGGACACTTTTTTCATTTGGTTTTTTGCAGTTCAAAAAATTGAATCCGCAAAAAAACTGCCCAAAACCAGCGCTGTGTAGAGGAGGCCTAAGAGTATGGCCACATGGCAAGTAGAAAATATCTTTTAAAATTTATGTTAAAAACATGAAACGACGTGATTTTCAATGGGAATTTTATGCAGATTATAGGTCTTTTTTTCCGACCGATTTTGGTGGATTTACAGTCAGAAAGTCTCATTAATTTCTATGGGGTTTTGGACGCAGATCTGACATAGAAATGTTTTGGGTGCGTTTTTTGACGTGGGATCGGGCAGAAGAATGAACATGTTCTATGGTTTTTTTGCTCTTAAAACAACCGACGAAAATATGTGTTGTAATGACTATAAGACGGTCAATGGGGATAGTTTTACTTTCAGTTTTAGACGAGTATTTTAAATCAGAATCCACATGCTTTAGACTTGAAATACTCGTCATGTAGACACACCCTTACATATACTTTCTAACGGAGAGATTTGGTTAAGCTTGTTTTTTATCCATTTAAATTCCATATTTATTTTGGATTAAGGAGTCCAGTGGTAGGTGTTATCCGTGACTGACAGCCTTCCTTGTATATCACAAGGCATCATGGGAAAGGAGCTGAGAAACTCAAGCGCCCTCTAGTGGATGTAACAAATCCTCAATTTGCTTCTGACTCACTGAATCTTTAAGAAGCAAAAGGGATTATTTGCCAGCCAGTGTCACTCATCTACATGAAGCTGTTTCGGGGTTTTGGTCACCTCATTAGTGTAGAGCAGAGTGATACGTCCTGGCTGGTGTGGGAGGTAATTGAGTGGCTCGGAAAGGGGGAAATCTATCATGGGGAGAGCCCAATATAGGTTGCGTGAGTTTAGGAGATTGTCTTTTTGCCCACTACTAAGCATCTGCATTATCACAAGGCACTATTGGGAATGAATGATGTGAGAAGCTCAGCTGTCTGTAGATGAGTGACGCTGGCTTGGCTTAATATCCTTTTCTTCTCAAAAGATTCAGTGATTAAGAAGGCAAATTGTGGATTTGTTACATCAGTAGAGGGCGCTATAGTTCTCAGCTCCTTTCCCATAATGTGACTTGTGATTTGCAGATGCTTAGTAGAGGGGCAAAAAGGCAATCTCAAATACTCTACACACCTATACGGTGCTCTCCCCAAGGAGAGATATTCCCCTTTCTGAGCCTTCCTTGTATGAGTGTGCATACAGAGATAGCTGTCAATCACTGATTACACCGCCCACTGGACTCCATAACCAGGAATAAGCAGGGTTTTAAAGTGACACTGCCTTCAGAAAGGAGTATTTGTGTTAAAACCAATATTTCTGGAAAACTATTTTTTTTTATTTTGCCAGTTTTATGCAATTAAAAATTACATATAAAATATTGTCCTTCTGTAGCTGTGCGAAAAAAACTTTTGGTTGGTAGGAGAGCTTAATCTCACTGTCCTACTTCATTATCTTTACATAGCCTCATTACAAATAGTAGGTAAAGACAATGATTGCTCTATTGTTCTCTCCACAGGGATAAATGAGATTATACTAAACCATGAGCTAAACATGAAAGGAAAAATCAGGTGTATGCTGATGATATTTACACTTCTCAGACCAGAGCTGTGAAGAAAGAAGGAGCATCAAGCAATCCTCTCTCTGATGTGCTATTAGAGCTCACAGAAGGGAAGTCAGGAAACATAATTTACCTAGGGGAACTTTTAAAAATTATATTAAAAATCAACCACCCAATTTAAAAAAAGAATAAATAGATCCATATAATAGTTGCATATTGCTTGTCAATATGTGAACATAAAAATGCTGATGGCAGCGTCCCGGTAAAGGGAACCTGTCACATAGATTATACCCCTGTTGCTGAGGGCAAAGCACAAGACTTCTTTTTGGTGTCAGACCTGCTGTATTCCCAGCGCTGTGTCCCTTATTCTGTAAGATGCAGCCGTTTCTGAGCATTTACTGCTCAAATTTGGCAGCTTGCAGCCTGTTCTGCCAAAGATGAGTCCAGCTGATTCAGAAGCTGGTGTTAGTCCCGCCCACCCATGGCTAGCCACACCCACTCAAGGCCGATTTAACGTTTTACTTTGAATAGATAGACCAGTGAATAACCAGTAGGTGGGTGGGGCTAGCCATGGGGTGGGCGGGACTAACACCTGCTGGTGAATAACCTGGACTCATTTCTGGCAGAACAGGCTGCAAGCTGCTGGATTTGAGCATTAAATGGTCTTAAACTGCTGCATCTTACAGAATAAGGGACACAGCGCATATCAATGGCATATCCTGTCCCTTTAATGTTGAAAAACCAAAGTCGCTGTAAGGCCTAAGGCTAGGTTCACACGATGCGGTACTGCATTTGTTTTTGTTGTGCTTCACAACTACATCAAAACTACACTACATGTAGAAAAGTCATGCAATAATAGTCCATGCAATTTTTTTTTTTTTTTAGTGCGGTTGGTTTTGTGATTAAAGGGGTTTTGTCATGTATCAAAATCCCCTTCTGAGGCTGGCTCGTAGCATGCTATAAGCTGACCTCAAAGAACGGGCAGACACTTGCGCAGTTCTCCTTGTTCTTTTCTAAGGCACTTATCAATATTGACAAACGAGTGTGCTCTGGTATGTTCGGAACTCCCATAGACTTGAAAGGGGGAAAGCTGCGCAAGTTTGGCCATCTCCCTATTCACTGAGGCTGGCTCGTAGCTTGCTATGAGTTGACCTCAGAGAACGGGGAGACGGTTGCACAGTTCCCCCCCACTCCAATTCTTTTCTATGGCAGTGACGAATATAGACAAGCAAGTGTGCTAGGCTATATTCAGAACTACCATACAAATGAATGGAGGAGATCTGTTCAAGTGCAGCCCTCTCCCCATTCACTAAGGTCGCTTTGTATCACACCATGAGCAGACCTCGGAGAAAGGGGATGCTTGCACAGTTCCACCCATTCTTTTCTATGGCAGTGACGAATGTAGACAAGCAAGTGTGCTCGGCTATTCAGAACTCCCATAGACATGAATGGCGGAGATCTGTTCAAGTGCAGTTTTCTCCCCATTCACTGAGGCTGGCTTGTACCTCGCTACGAGCCGGCCACAGAAGGGGATTTTACCTCTTGGCTAAACCCCTTTAATTCTTATTTGGAAAACAGGTGAAATTTGGGTTAATTAAAAAAAAATATACAAATTTTTGGGAAAACACATGAGTTTCTTTGTTGCTTGTGTTTTTTATGCAGTTGAAAAACTTAAAGGCAATGTTCACACGGCTTATTGCCGACGTAATTGCGGGGACGGATTTCTCCCCACAATTACGCCGGCAGCTGTGCAGCGGGGGCGGGGGGCCGGCATCTCGCCGGCCGCATAGACATTCATTATTCACGGCGCGTACACGCCGTAAATAATGTGCATGTCACTTTCTCCCCCTGCGGCGGATTCGCTGAGCGGGGAGAGGAGACGTAATCCATAGATCTCTATGAGAACTGTGGATTACCGTAATGACTGGGACGGATTCCAACCATACTGCAGCGCAAATACGGCGCGCAGTACGGCTGAAATCAGCGCCCAAATAAGCCGTGTGAACGAGGCCAAAGGGGTTGTCTCACTACATGGATTCATCTCACCTCAGTCCTGTTTTCTTGGTTTCATCTTGAATTCAGGGGCGTTTACTAGTTTCTACTAGGCTGCAGTAGAAGCCAGGTCTGTAGCTATAGCAACCAGTGCTGGCAGCCTATCAGGAGAGATCAAACAGGTCTGTAGCTATAGTGACCTGAGGAGCTGATGCAGCCCATACAAGAGGGGATATTAGGAATAGATAAGACACTGTTAAATGGACACATATTACAAAGTGACTTGTTTTTGCAACATCTTTAACATAAAAAGCAGCGATCCTTGTAGTGAGACAACCTCTTTAACATATGAACCCAGCTGAAGTGCAATTGCACGGGGTTTATGATTATGCACAGATGCATTCAACCTCCATATATAAATATTCAAATTAAAAGGTGGCATAGAATCCAAATCCCAGTTTATTCAGGTGCTAAATAACTTCTTTGCACTTACCTGTTAACAATATTTTATAACTGCGAATGTAACAACCCGAGAATACCGAGCCCAAGAGACCTGCGAGCGGCAAAACATTTTATTTCCTCCACATTCACCGCAGAGTCCTCCCACGCACCTCGTGCACTCTCCGACAGCAATGCACTCCCAATTCCAGGCCGTCTCCCAGCCACACCCTGCTCCTGAACTCACCACACAGCACTGGCGGCCTCTTGTTTCATCTCACACATGCAAAGTGAGGCCTGCACATGGGTGGAATCACAAGCATAGATTCCCCTGCATCTGCAGATCAGCTGCATAGGAGTAGGAGGAATGAGCAGCTCAATAATATCTTGAATACTAATGAGAGACATATACTGGATATTGTCAGGGAAAGGTGTCAAGAACAAGGGCTGCGCAGCAAACTGTGGAGCACAATTGCTGCCTTGGGTGCCACTTTAGGTTGTGAATACATTCAGTTACTTAATACGTGCAACACAATGTTCCTGCAACCCAATATTATAGCAAATAATTGCAGTTCCTAGAGCATGATTTTTTTCCCATGTAACTGCTAATTAGGTCTCGGTGTTTTCTGGATCTGAAAAAAAAAAATGTAAAGAAAAAGTAAGTGAACCCTTTGGAATAACTCTTTTTTTCATTGATTACACTAAAGTGTGATCTGATTGTTATCTGAGTCATAGGGTATGTTCACACGGCTTATTTTGGGGCGTATTTTGCCACGTATTTTGCGGCGTACTGCGCTCTAATACGAGCGAAATGCGCCCCAATCATTACGGTAATCCACAGTTCTCATAGAGAACTATGGATTACGCTTCCTCTCCCCACTCGGAGAATCCGCCGCGGGGAGAGATAAGTGACATGTCATCTATCACGGCGCTTACGCGCCACGAGTAATGACAACCTATGGGCCAGCGGGCTGCCGGCCCCCCCGCATCGCGAGCTCCCGAACACCCGGCGTAATTGCGGGGCGTACTGTACGCCCCGCAGTTAAGCCGTGTGAACATACCCTTATAGACAAAAACAATCTGACTAAACTAGTAACGCTCAAACAGTTGTACAGTTCATGTCTTTTATTGAGCACATTGAGTAAACATCCACAATGCAGAGGGAACAAGTGAGTGAAACTTTTAGGGTATGTTCATACGGCGTATTTATGGGGTGTAATTCAGTGCATAATTGCGCTGCAATATGACTTAATTACGCCCCGCAAATACAGCAATTCATAACTCTTATTGAGAGCTATGATTACCTGCAGTTTTCCCCGGCGTACAATACGCAGTAGGAGAAAGAAGTGACATTCACAGTGTTTACGTGCCGGGGAAAGTAAATGTCAGTGGGAGCGCTTCAGAAGTACATGCTGGCCATCGCGTATTTTGAAGCAACAGGCGTATAGCGGCGTGCACAGTACAGGCCTAAATATGCCTGGAATACGCTGTGTGAACATACCCTTAGGGTTCATTTACACGGTAAAGACCAAATACCGGTCTGGAAATTTCAACCAGTATTTGGTCTTTTTTTGGCACGTAGGGGGCAAATTTTGTCCACAGTTTGCGGATTCAAGCCCTCCCCCTTCGCACCCACATGTTCATGTTCCACCCGGGCGGAAGAAGTAACGTGTTCTAAGTTTTTCGGAGCAACGGTCATGTAAAGAAAACATCCGGCAGAAAATCCGTGCAGTGGGATTTTCTATTAATGTCAATGTAAAACGTTGACAGTCGGTTTACAGATGGCTTTCAAATCCAAAAACCGTCTATAAAACTGACTGAAAACCTTTGCCGTAGGGAGAAGCCCTTAGGGTGCTTTCACACAGTGCGTTTTTTTGGGGGAGTGGGGGGGGGGGGGGTTTGCAGAAATGCACCGCCAAAAAGGCAGTTTTAATATTTGCATTTATGAAAAAAAAAAGGACCAAAAACGCACTGTGTGAAAGCACCCTTAGAATCACCTGTGTTTCTACATTGATTAGTAATAAGAGGTGCTCTGATTGTATCTAAGTCACAATTATAGACAAACGCTATCTAACTATATTAAAAACACACAAACAGTTGTACTGTTCATGTCTTTTATTGAGTCCATTAACTCCTTAACGACCGCTCACCGACTATAGACGGCGGGTGATGCGTGTCTTCTTTCTGCGGCGATGTCTTAAGGTGTACTTTCAGCCCAATACAATCAATACGGAATATATTTAAAAAAAAGTCACAGGCCAGTTCTTTTGTTTTAAAGGGGTTGTCTCCATATAAAGATTAGGTTTTAACATGTAGGGACAGATACAGTGTCAAGCAAAAGGGTAACAATGTTTTGAACTGTGACTTTCAAGGTCCAAATCTCACCATCCAATATAACTTTGAACGTGAGGCTACCATCATTTTATAGACATCATCTTGTTAGTTCTGCAGATTCTTGTCATGTAACTGCATTGTTACCGTTTTGCTCCTGGTGATGGACAATCTTTTTCTTCTTGTATACTACAAATTACAACCCGTCCTCATATTCCCTAATAGCTCAGGGTGTTATTAGGCCGATTCCCAAGCGAAAGGTCACTGGTTCGAGCAGCCATGAAGAAGATTTTCCAATAAAAGAGAAAACGCTTGTGGAGTTCACTTGCGTCTCATACTGGTTTATTAGTAAGGTTATCCTATTGACCCACTTGACATTCATGCTCTTTCACCACCAGTTCTGCATTTTCTCATATGTCTTGGTTTTGTGAACCCTTTGTTTGCAATGATGATCATCTTGAATGTCAATTTGTGATAACTGTCGGTCATTGCATTGTTATTGTTGCATATATGTTTAGATTTGAAAATATAATAAAACTTTAAATAAAAAAAAAAAAAAAAAAGAGAAAACGCGTCATCCAGCTCATCGATAGGGTCTCTGGGCCAAGAAAATTGCCAAACTGCATCATGTGAGGCCCTGACAGCTGGAAGAATATGAAATGAAGTCCATCCATTCATTGCAAAGCCAAGAGGTGAACGGACGTCCAGGCAAAGTATCGAAGTCTATAAGTTGCTCATCACAAGGTCAATCAGCTCTGACGCGACAGTGGAGGCGGCTCATATGTTTTGTAAGAGTGAGATCACAGATGTCCATGCAAGCACCAGGCAACACGCATTACACAGGTCTGGAATGATGGCCCGAAAAAAGGTGAAGAAGCCGCGACTTTAAACGCGTCATAAAAAGTGTCAGCTCGAATTTACAAAAAAGTAGGAAAAGTGGACAGTAGAGTTTGGAAACAGGTCAATAGACCAAGCTCTGATGGGGGCAAATGGGTCTGAAACAAGTGAAAAGTGGGATAACAGATCAAGAAATTGAAGGAATTGTTAAGTTCGGTGGAGGAAGCCTGATATTAGATTGTTTCACAGCCAAAGGCATTGGATACTTGACCAGGGATCATTGTTGATCTCAATGCTGAGCTATATGTGAGTGTCCTACAAGATGAGTTACTTCATATACTCGAGTACTATGGGTATGAAAAGGACGATATAGTGTCCAGCAGGACCTTAAGCATACGGCGAGATTGACAATGAAATGGTTCAATGAAAATGAAGTAGAGTTGATGGCTTGGCCCCCACAATCCCCAGACCTCAACCCAGTTGAACACTTGTGGGTAGAGTTAAAAATAAAGCTGTATTCGTACCCAAGTGAGTCGACCAGTCTGCATCAACATTGAGAACAGGTAGAAAAGACCTGGGATCAGATTTCAGTCAAGACATGCTTGAATCTGATTGAGAGCCCAGAAGGATTCAGGCAGTGTTGAAAGCCAAGGTGGATTTACAAAATAATAAAACTTGAACTTTAGATTTTTAGGAGCAAAACAGTAACAATGCAGTTACATGAAAATAATTTGCAGAACTAAGCAATATGCCAAATAGTTGCAAGTCAAATTTATGAATGAGATAGCCAAGATAATTGTCTATAAAATAATGGTAGTCTAATGTTCAAATCTGTAGTGGATGGTGAGATAGTAACCCTTTAAGCCAAAAGTTCAAAACATTGTTACCCTTTTGCTTGGCAAAATATTTTGCTTTGTTTAGGAGATAAGAGAGATTGTATCTGATCTGAGTGCACAAAGCTTTCTCTGGTTACCAACCTGCTCTCCCTTGCTCTCTCTGCTGTTTGTCTTATCTGATAGGGATGGACGTCACCACAGGTTGTGGTGGCATAGGGCAGCAGCTTGAGAACATGGTGTGTTATCTCTAACAAACAAAGGAGACTTTTGCCAGGAGATTTTTGCCAAGCGCACTTTTGTTTACTTTGAGCTCTAAAGCTCTCCGCTCTATAGATAAGATCTCCTGCTCTTATGTCACTGCAATAGGAAGAGCTGTGAATATAGAGCTGATATGCTAATCAATGCTATAGAACCACCCACAGCCTGATCAGGAAGAGATAGCATGAAACTGCTTTTGGCTCTGTGAAACAGCGTGGTGAGAGACCCCCATTAAGCAACAGGAATCAGCAGCATAATAGTCCATACCTGTAATCTATGATAAATATTAACTGCTTAATTGATTAATATTTAAATCAATAAGACGTGCTTTGTGGGCAGAATCTATTTGTATTTAGTACTTTAAAAGTTTATCAATAGGATATAGCAACAAAGTCTGATAGGTGCAGGTCCCACTTTTTTTGGAAACGGGCCCCCAAAAGTGACAGCCCAGAATGAAGCCAGTTGCAGGCTACTCTCCATTCTGTTCAATGAGAGTTCCAAGCAGGGCCATCTTAACATCAATGTGGACCACCGCCAAATTTATGTGCTGGACCTTGCCCAAGCACATTATATCACACCAGGACATGCCTCTAACCACTCTCATGAAATATAAAAAAGAAAGGAGGTGGCGCTCCTCTATCATAATAAGCTCAGAGAAACAGTGCAGCGTAAAATTAAAATAGGTAACCTTGATCAGTTGTGCTACAATTTAAGGCACAACTCTCATATACATGTGTAGCAAAGTGAAGTATATTCAGAAGCCAATAGCGATACTCTAAACCTCAAGTAGTGGGCTCAGGAGAAAATACGTAGTATATAGTAGAATTTTTTTTTTTTTTGCCACACGCTTACTCCACAGAAAGAGAGGAGTAGATATGGCCCGGAAGGTAAAAGAAACTGATTAAAACACTAAAATATCAAAGGGCTCAACGCGTTTCACGCTTGTGCCATCGGGAGGCAGCTACTACTCTCAAGCACACCCAATCATGCCCAGTTTCCTCCAGCAGACCAGCGCCAAAACAGTGGCTGTTTTAATCAGAATAGAGTATAGCCCAACCGAAGTGTGTCTACCTTGTTGCTCCTTGGCAACTGCCTAGTGTGCCCAGTGGATAAGACAGCCCTGCTGCCAAGTCCCGTGTGCCAAGCGCTTATCTCAAACATTTATGGTATATTGACAGGATATGCTATTCACACTGAATTGAACATCAAGAACTGCGCATGCGCGGCCACCGCTTCTGCACAGGAGGAGTATCAGAGCCCATTCTCAAGGTAAGACCCGCACCTATTAGACATTTATATCCTATTTGTATGCTGTAACGTTCTGAGATGAGAATACTCCTTTACTTTAGAGAAATCTACTATATTTAGTGCATGTGTATAAAAAATACAGCATCATATCAGGATCCACATGTCTAATTGTTATTATCACACACACAGGACAGAACATTAATAAGGTCTCATAGGTTATTCTGAACTATCGTATAAGAAACAGACACTAGTGCAAGTGATTTTTTTTTTTTTTACTCTCCTATAAGAAATAAACCCTAGTGGAAGTAACTGGCTCCAACGTCATCCCCAAATGGAGTTGTTCTCTGCTGGACTTTTAGGACCCTGTTGCATTGAAGTGATGTTCCTATGTAAAATATTTAAGGCATATCAATATAATGTGCCATAAATGTGTGACTGGTGTGGTTTCCACCTCTAGGACCCACGTCTGTCTTGTGACCCTGAAAGTTTCCATGCAAAATAGAGAGGCGGTTGCGCATGCGCCATACTCTCCATTCTGGTTTATGGGAGCCCCAAATGAATGACGAGTGTTGCGCAAGTGCAACCTTTTCTCAGTTCTGCACAAACACTTTTGGAGACCGCCTCTTAAGATCGGTGTAGGTCCCCTATGTAGGACCCGCACCTAACAAATATTTAAAGTGGTTTTCTCACCATGCTGTTTCTCAGAGCCACAAGCAAATTCAGAATCAACCTTCCTCCTTCTTCCTGCTCAGTCTGTAGGTTGTTCTATAGCAGTGATTAGCATATCGGATACGTATTCACAGCTTTTCTAATTGCACTGACAGAGCAGGAGATCTTATCTATAAAGAAGAGAGATTCAGAACTCAAAGAAACAAGTAACTAGTGTCCTTTGTTTGTTAGAGATAACACACTCTGGTCTCACGCGGCGAGTGTGCCACCTGTGGTGGCGTCACTCCCTGCTCTCATATAAGACAAAGAGCAGAGAGAGAAGGAAGAGCTGTCGATAACCAGAGAAAGCTGTGTGCACTCAGAGCAGATGAAATATATCTCATCTCCTCAACAAAGCAAAATAAACAAAGCAGTATATTTGGAAAAAGTCTTCTTTTACCGTTCCCTATATGTTGAGACAACCCCTTTAAGATACTTTAAATACGCCATAAATGTCTGAGATAGGAACACCCCTTTAAGAGTCTGTTATTAGATGTACGATCCACAGGAATTGCCTTGCATCCAGATCCCTACTTTCACACACTCCGTGTTCTTCTTAAACAGCAGAGCTGGCATTCCTCATGAAGCTAGCAGAACTTTAACTTAAGTCGGGGAATGTCAGTACCTTTGAGCCAAAAAGGTTATGGTCACATGTGGAGATTGGAAGCAGAGCACATTACTTTGGACATGTAACTGGACTTTCATCTTCTTGTTGTTTTCCGTGAAACTTGTGACCCCTGGCATTAAACAAAAAAAAAATTACATTGGGGCATATTTATATAAATTAGTTTTTTGGTGTATAGAGAATAGAGCAAGACTGTGCACCACCCTATATGGGCTGCACCTGGGATATTACATTGGGTGCTGTTAGGTAGAGATCTTCATACAGAACAAGACACCAACATCAGCTCAGCTCACTGGTGTCATGAAGTGCCCACTCGTGTACATGAAGAAATCTTCCCTTTGCCAGAGGTTGCCAGTAGAGGGAGTATTTCTTTTAAAAGAAAAAAAAATGAAGATTGAAGTATTGAGGATTTTGATGTATCTACATTATGTGATGGTTTTATAGTCGGTCAGTATCACAATCAGGGAAAGGCCAAACAGAGTGACCGCCGGATGACCAGTCTGTTCATCAATGGCTGCACAATTTTGCAAAAAAGCAGCATCATGATGAGGGATATTAGTGTCACATGCAGTTTTAAGGGTATGTTCACACGGCGTAATTGAGGTGCGCATTTCACCGCGTATTTGCGCTCTAATACGGGCGAGATGCGCGCCCAAATTACGTTAATCCATATTTATCAGAGAACTATGGATTATGCCTCCTCTCCCCGGGCGTACAATACGATTGCATTGTACGAGCGGGGAGAGAAGTGACATGTCAATTACTTGCGGCAAATACGCGCCGCAAGTAATGAATGTCAATGGGGCCGGTGGGCTCCCCACGCCGCACGACAGGAGTACACACATATTAGCACGAGCTCCCGAAAGACACGATGTACGCGCCGCAGTACATCGTGTGAACATACCCTAATTCATAGCTCTCATAGAGCGCTATGAATTACGCCTCGTCTCCCCCGGCGCACAGTACGATCGTATTGTACGCCGGGGGAGAGGAGTGACAGGTCACTTCTTCGCAGCGCTCATGCGCCAATGATAATAGAGTTGAATGGTGCGTGCTTATAAAACACATGGCGTACTGCAGCGCGTACAGTACGCGTGCCCAGTACACAGTGTGTACATAGCCTTAGGGCGGGTACTGTACGCACAGCAATATGCGGGGTGTTTTGGAAGCACAGCGGGGAGGCCCCATAGACACATATTCTCAGCGGCGCATAAGTGCCGCGAACAATTGTCATGTCAACTCCTCTCCCCGGGCGTACGATACGATTGTATTGTACGCCCGGGAAGAGAGCTCTATGAGAGCTATGAATTACCGTAATTGAGGCGCGCAGTTCGCCAGGAATAAAGTGCAATATGCGTCGAAATGCGCACGGAAATACGTGGCAAAATAAGCCGTGTGAACGTACTAGAGTAACTTGCAGATGGTTACACTTGTTTAAGTTGCATGGCTGAAATCCAAATGGCAAATTCACAGTAAGGAGATGTTCACACGGCGTTTTTTGGATGTGTGTTTGGATTCGTGTTTCAAACCCGAAAAGGACCCAAACACACATCAAACAATGTGCAGTGTTACTTACATTGCTTTCAATGTAAAACACGCATCGGTGTTCAGACAATACTTGTTTTGCAAGCGTCTTTCTGATGCGTCTTTTGGATCCATTCAAAGAATCGACATGTCACTTTTGGATCCAAGAGACGCAGCAGGAGCCCTATTTAAAACTATAGGGTGCGATCCTGCTGCAGCAAAAACGCATCCAAACACACACCACCACGTTGGATACGTTTTTCGGATCGAACACGTATCCAAAAACGTATTCATAAACGCCATCTGAACATCCCCAAAAGCAGTGTAGTTTTTGGATGCGTATCACACTAATATCCTGCAGCCACATTATATACAAACTAAAAGTGCATTCACATAATGAGGTCAAATCCTGGATACTTGCTGCCATGGCAGACTGCAGCAAAATGATCTAGTTTTAGTGAGAAAATTAGAGAATCTTGCAGAGAACAGGGTAGTAAACCTTGATTTGACTATTTTGTGAATATACCCTTAGCCAGTTGTTCACCAAAACTTTTGATCTGTTTCACATCTTGACTGTTTTTTGCGCCCCAAATGTACAGTTATGTTGCAGGCTTCGGAGCTGCGCCGACCCCGCTCACAGCGGATATCACCTGTAACATGGAGCTGACACCCTGTAGCAACAGGCAGGCTCAAAACCAAACAGGATACCAGCTGTTTAACCCCTTAGATCTTAGGACTCATCAGTTTTGAAACTTTGGCAAGGAGACACTTGGTCCTAGGCACTGAATTTGTATACTGTAGGTGATATATATCAGCAGTCTTATGATAGGTCTGGTTTATATGGCAGCTTATAACATACCTTATATGTTTATATACAGCACATGTGTGTTATTTGCACACTTGTACCGAGTGTATATGTGTATTTGTATATGATGTTTAGGTATTTGTGCTCCGTTTGCACAACACTTCTCACTTTTTACTGACATTTTCGTTGGCTTCCGTGGAATTTTGTATTAGACCATTAGGAGATAAATCAGATGGATGGATGGATGGATGGTAGAGGTAGGGTGAACAAAAGTAAACAGGCGTTGGGCCTGTAAAAAGAAGAGTTTCAGTTCTTGTCACAAATACTTTTTGTACAGATTGTGAAAATGTAACAATATTTGCAGCCATTTTAGAAATTATCCATTGAAGAGTTATTAAATTTACTTATATGATATAGTGACACCTAATGCTCAAAGTGCATGTCCACCTGCTGAGCTAAGTGTCGGTGGACACACATGCTGTCACTCCCACTTCTGCTGCTTCCTAATCTTCAGGCATTATGGGAAAGGAACTAAGAAGATCAAGCGCCCGCTATTGGATGTAACAAATCCTCAATTTGCTTTTAACCCACCGAGTCTTAAGAAAGCAAAAGGGATATCATCCAAGCCAGTATCACTCATCTGCATACAGAAGCAGTTTTGGGGTTTCGCCCCTCATCAGTGCAGAGCAGAGAGATGCTGGCTGGCTGGGTGGGAGGCAATGAGTGGCACAGAAAGGGGAATATCTTTCCTTGGAGAGAGCACCATATAGGCGTGTGGAGTTTAGAATTGCCTTTTGTCCTCCACTAAGCATTGCCTCCCACCCAGACAGCCAGTAATCACTGTGCTCTGCACTGATGAGGGTCAAAACCCCAAAACAGCTGCTGTATGCAGATGGGTGATATTTGCTTGGCTAATATCCCTTTTGCTTTCTAAGGACTCAGTGGGTCAAAAGCAAATTGAGGATTTGTTACATCCAGTAGAGGGCGCTTGAGCTTTTCAGCTCCTTTCCCATAATGCCTTGTGATATGCAGATGCTTAGTGGAGGGCAAAAGGCAATTCAAAACTCCACACACCGATATGGTGCTCTCCCCAGGGAAAGATATTCCCCTTTCTGAGCTTCCTAATCTTGGCATAGTGGTCCTCTAGTCAATGAACATGGTCCTATATGGATAACCTCTATCTTGCTCTTCAGGGAAGGAGTAGAACCTATGCCATAGGGTAGCGGTATACAGCAAAAGCTGAGAAGACTGCTTGTAAACAAGCAATTTATCATTTTCTCCAGATGCCATTGTACAATTATTATCTAACTGGGGGAATATATTTACAGCTTCCAGAGGGGGAAGAATACTTACTTGGGGGTTTACTAGGGACAATATTTATGGCTGCCAGAGGGTGAAGGAGGACTTGTTAGAAAATTACTGGGATTATATTTTTGACTCCCAAAGGGGGGGAAGGAGACTGATTAGGGAACTTTTTGGGAACTATACTTGTGATTACCAAAGGGGGTTGGAGACAGACTAGTAAATTTATTGGGGACTATATTTGCAGCTGTCAGAGGTAGAAGAAGACTGACAATGGGACGTACTTTAGACTATATGGCTGCCAGAAGGGGAAGGAAACTGATTTCTGATATGAATAGAGGGAGTGACGCAACTCAGCAACCCAAAATAGAACATATCAGCAATGGCACTGAAAAAAGTATAGTTTGGGATGGAATGGGTGGAAAAAAAAATGTAAATAGCAGTATGTAACCTTTTTTTTTTTTTTAAAGTTTGATTTAATTTACCCACCTGTGAAGTCTCCCTTCTGCTGAAGACGAAGCTGATTGTGCCCATGTATGATGCGATTGCTCCATATGGACTTTTCAAAGTTATGTGAGCATTACATCCTCAGCAGAGGTGTAACTCTTGGGCCCCAATGCAAAAAGTTCAATCTGGCCCCCCAACTATTACGTGCTAATTATAATACTGGTGTCTTTCTATGTGGCAGGAGGGCCTTTAGGCCCCCACGGGCTGCAGGGCCGGCTAGCAACTGCTATCTCTGCACCCCCTATAGCGACGCCCATGATCCTCAGGAGTGCCAAGAAGTGTTTCATACATGGTCATTGATGTGACATAACTGAAAAATATAATAAACCTTGTGTCATATAGCACTCAGAACAAGGAAGTAACAAAGATACATATTAGTAAGTGTCTGGATATTGGATATTCTGTACCCTAGGGCTATTTACTGTGGCCAGAAAACCCCTAAAATCTTTTCATACTACCAAAAATCTTCTGTTCTAGAAGGACGGTCCTCTTAAAATAAAACTCACATAAATCTTATCTTCATCAAGGGGGGTCTTCTCAAATAGAGGATCTTTCGGAGAGGTGACATCACACCAGTGAGACCTCTTTGAGAGGACCATGTAGAGTAGACCAAATAATACCTAATACCTTCTATATCAGAGGTACTCAAATAGGTCTAGTAAGGGTCTGCTTAGCTGGGTCTGTGATCAAAATTATGTCCTGTTATGTTTTACAAACTTTACAGATCCATTTACATCCATATTATTATTTGAGGGGAAAAAAACAGAACAGACCCCCAAATTATTTGAGACACCAAGCCTCTAAACTCATTATCACGCCAGATTATACCCCAAAATGCATTCAGATCCCATATCAAACCACTAAACTTATTCAGACTTAAAACCGGACGCCTATAAAAAGTTCAGACTTGGACCAGATCCTTGAAATTAATTAAGACCCCAGATCAGACCCCTGTAATCAATTCAGACCACAGACCACTAAATTCATTTAGACCCCAGTCAGACCAAAGCTCTTCAGTTCCCAAATTAACCCGAAAAAAATCATTTCGCCCCCAACCCAAAACCCAAACCTTTCAGACTGCAGATCATACCCCTAAACTCATTGTGAGCTAAAACCAGATCCTAAAATTAATTCAGACCCCTTAAATTAATTAAGATCCCAGATGAGACACCTAAAATTAATTCAGACCCTATACCAATGCCTGAAAGCAATTTAGACACCAGACCCTTAAACTCACCCCAACTTCAGATGACAGCCCTTAAAGGGGTTGTATAATTTCATTAAATGGTCTTCAGAATAAGGGGACAGTGAAAACAAGCTACTTGACAATTGGATGTCATTTGCAAAGCTGTCTAGTTTTCACAGGATCCCTTATCTTCGTTTTCTGTAAACACTGTTCCCCAGATTCCACCTCCTTGCATTTCTTTGGGACGGCGACGCGCATTCCTGCCTCCTCATCAGAATAAGGGGCCGGCAACAATTTCACTGACAAAGCTTGGAGCTCCCAGTGACACTGCAGCGTTTCTAAATCAAAAAAGCAGAATTGCCTCGGTGCCAAATGCTCCTGCGTGTAAGGGGCCGGCAACTTTTTTCACTCTGTACAGCCCCCAGCTCCTCATGACACTGCAGCTGCTTCTACAACAAAAACACATAATTGTGCCTCGGTGCCTAATGCTCCAGACGGATCGTCTCTGGAGGATTTTATAGAAGACGATTCAATTGTAAAAAAACCCTAGCTATGAGAGAGAAGAAATCAGTGTTGATTTTCATAGAAGACTGTCTAGACTAAAAGCAGGGCTTGGAAAATTAAAAAACAGCTCTACAAAATAAGACTAAAGGGGGAAGGACAGGACATGTGGACCAGAAGGGTGGGGGGAGCACCTGACTCGGGAGCGGCTAAACAGTAAGGGGGGGATGATGCATCCCCCTCATTTAAGAAACACCCAGGGGGAGGGAAAAAACCCCCCTGGATTTCAGGAATAAAAAATAAGTTTCAAAAAAAACACCGAATTGAAAATCGATACATCCCCTTTAACTCAGTGAGACCTCAGTTCAGACCCCTACATTTAATCTAAACGAAAACCAGGCCCCTAAAACTCAGACCCAGATTAGATCCTTTAAATCAAATTATACTGCAAATCAGACCTCTAAAATTATTTTAGACCTCATAACAATTTATAAAGACTCCAGACCAGACCCCTGACTCATTCAGTTCCCAGATCAGACCCCTAAATTTATTCAGACTAAACCAGACACCTAAAAATAATTTAGGCCCAGATCAGATTCTTGAAATGAATTTAGACCCCAGATCAGACCCCTAAAATTTTTTCAGGCCCTATACCAACACCTAAAATCAACATATACACTAGACCAGACGCTTTAACTCACCCAGACTCCAGATGACAGCCCTTAACTCATTGAGACTCCAGACACCAGACCCCTAGAATTAAAACCCAGATTAGATCCCTTAAATTAGACCCCAAATCAGACCTCTGAAATTCATTCAGACCCTATACCAGTTCAATAAAGTCAATTCAGACCAGACCCCTAACTCATTCAGTTCCCAGATCAGACCCCTACCATTGATTCAGATTTAAAATCATGCTCCCAAAAATAATTCCTGCCCAGATCAGATCCTTGAAATTAATTTAGACCCCAGATCAGACCCCTAAAACTAATTCAGACCATATACCAACCCTTAAAATCAATTCAAACCCCAGACGACACCACTAAACTCACTTAGACCCCAGATCTGTAGTTTCCCAACAGCTGGAGGGCCGCAGTTTGAGGATGCCTGCTTTATTCGGACTTAAAACCAGACTCCTAAAAATAATTCCTGCCCAGATCAGATGCTTGAAATTAATTTAGACCCCCAGATGAGACCCCTAAAGTTAAAGGGGTTGTCTCACTACATCGATTCATCCTACCTCAGTCCTGTTTTCTCAGTTTAATTTTTGAATTTACTGACTTCTAATGGCCTGCAGTGACGAGCTGCTGAGGACACCAAGTCTGTAGCTATAGCAACCAGTGTTGGCAGCCTATCAGGAGGGATCGAACAGGTCTGTAGCTATAGCGACCTGAGGAGCTGATGCAGCTAGTACAAGAGGGGATATCTAGGAATAGGGTAGGACACTGGGTAAGGGAAACAACATATTGCAAAGTGACTTGTTTTTGCAAGATCTTTCACATAAAAAGTAATCCTTGTAGTAAGACAACCCCTTTAATTCAGACCATATACCAACCCTAAAAATTAATTCAAACCACAGACAACACCATTAAACTCAGACTCCATATCAGACCCATAAGCTTATTCAGACCCCAGACAAGACCACTAGACTCTCTTAGGCTATGTTCACACGGTGTAATTGCGGGGTGTAATTACAGCCCGCCGGCCCCATAGACTATCATTACTAGCGGCGCGTATTCGCCGCCGGCAATTGACATGTCACTTCTCTCCCCGCGCGGCGTATTGTACGAGCGGGGAGAGGAGGCGTAATCCATAGATCTCTATGAGAACTGTGGATTACCGTAATGACTGGGACGTATCTCGCCCCGTATTTAGCGCAGTACGACACGAAATACGGGGTGAGATACGTCCTAGTTTAAGCCGTGTGAACATGGCCTTAGACTCCAGATCAGACCCATAAGGTTATTCAGACCCCAGATCAGACCTGTGAATTCATTCAGACCACTAAACGCACGGAGCTAAAACAAGACCCCTCAAAATCATTCAGACCCTATACCAACTCCTCCAGTCAATTCAGACTGCAGACCAAAACCTTAAAGGGGTTGTCTCACTACAAGGATTACTTTTTATGTGAAAGATCTTGCAAAAAACAAGTCACTTTGCAATATGTGTCCATTAACAGTATCCTACCCATTCTGAGATATCCCCTCTTGTAGGGGCTGCATCAGCTCCTCAGGTCGCTATAGCTACAGACCTGTTTGATCTCTCCTGATAGGCTGCCAGCACTGGTTGTTATAGCTACAGACCTGGCTTCTACTGCAGCCTAGTAGATGCTAGTAAACCCGCCCCTGAATTCAAAGTGAAACCAAGAAAACAGGACTGAGGTGAGATGAATCAATGTAGTGAGACAACCCCTTTAAAATGAATCCGACCCCAGACCAGACCCCTAAATTGAACCAGTCACTGCTATCCTCCAGTGTCTCTATGACAGCGGTCATCTCCGGCCAGTTGAGAATTGCTGCTTATACATTGGCTCTCTTCAGAGACCCTCCCCACAAGAAGACTGCTTTTCACTGCTCCCCACAAGAAGACTGCTTTCCGCTGCAATTTTAGGAGGCTATTGCAAAAGAGTTCCACTCTATACAAAGAGGTCCAAGCTTTGTTGACCTCCACGCGTTTCGTCCCCGTAAATTACACACAATCCTTCCTATGTCCTTCCACAAAGAGCACAATGACCAATGGATGGTGCATGAAGCACTTGTAAACAAACAATACCCCTGCCCCCTCCTGCACCCATGCGCCCCTGGATCGAATTTAACTACAATCCCTATAGGAAGCGGGGTCTCTGGACGCGCTCAAGTCCTTTCCTTCCCTTTCAATAATCCTATAGGACCCCTTTAAACTTGCAGATTGCTGGGTGAATACAGAAGAGCATTTGTGATGGTGGCTGCGGGTGCAGAGACCGAGGCTGATATGTGGCTTGTGTGTAGGGTAGTGTCTTATATGTAGTGCAGTTGTTGTAGGGGGGAGTTGTGTTGTGGGTATTTGGGGGGGTGAGAAACCCGGCTCTGAAGATCCCCTTTTATTATTTGGGAAACCACTCCTTTTTCCCCTGTGTACTGGGAGAGAAGGGGAGAGAGGGCTCTGCAGCAGGCGCCTGTCCCCCTCCTATGGGCAGAGACTAGGAGGGAGAGAGCTGGGAAGGGAGGGGGTGTTGTATGGTGATGCCCCCTCTTCTCCCCTGCAGCCCCGTTGGTTGGCCGCAAGCTACAAGCCGCAGCCCTGGAGTAGAACTCATGTTGGAGGGTCATTCTCAGACAGTTCTGCAGGGCTGCAATAAATCACCCTGCACATTCCCACCCCTCCCTCCCTCTGTCTGTCTCCCTCCCTCTCTCCCTCTCACTCTCTCTCTCCTTCCTTCCTTCCTCCCATCAGCTTGCCACCTCTCACTTTGCAGCCTCTTCTCCCGTGCTGTCCTTAACCCAGGACCCCCCTCCCCCTTGTCCCCCCATTCTCACCCTTTTAAAATTGGGGGATAGGGGAACGAATATGCACCCCCAATATCCTAACCCATCCCTGATAATCCAGAGCACCCTTTATCTTCAAGATTAAGGAGGTTCGGTGCCAGATAATAGAAAAAAAAACCTCTCCTTTATTTCCAACCAACCTTACTGACAGCCCCCAACTCAGCTAATATGACTCCTGGATCCATCTAAAGAAGGTGGCGGAGGGGGTCATCAATGCACCTCTATCGGATCTAGAGAGAGAAGACTCAAGAAGCCTCCTCCAGACAGGGATCCACAATTCCAGACTGTGTTTTTTTTTTTGGTTGGAGGAAAAAAATATAGAGCATATTTGAAATATCTTGAAATGTAAAAAAAAAAAATCTATCGCGACAAGGATCTCTGCTGCGGGAGGAAGGAATTTTAAAAAAAAATTGGAATTTTTTTTGTTTGTTTTTATCTTTTTTTTTTTGATTATTCTTGGCACCAAAGAAGACGGGATCCCTCTTATCCTACAGACATTGCAACCTGCAAAAGGTGAGAATGGGAAAGGGGGGAGGGGTGCACCGATGTGCGATTTGAGGATTTAACTTTTACAGTTTTATTATATATATTTTATATATAATTATAATTGTTTGTAAATATTTTTATATATATATATAATATATATATACTTGTTAAAAATATTGTATATATATTCTATGTTATAAAATATGTGTATATATATATAACTATGTATATACATATGTGTATATATATATATATATATATATAAATATTATATATATAGTAAAGTGTGTATTATATATATTATACATTGTATATACATTGTGTTATATATTTTATGTTATACAGTATGTGTATATATATATCTGTATAAATATGTTATATATATATATTCTATGTATATACAGTATGTGTTTTATTTTTATATTAATTGAATATATGTCTATGATATACAGTTTTTTATATATAATTTTATATATAAATATATATATATATTATGATATATACATTATGTGTATATATATTATATTTTATGTATATACAGTGGGCATGTTATATATATTGTATTAATAAGTATGTGTGTTATATAATATATAAAATGTATATATTTATATGCAAATATGTATCAATATG
The DNA here is from genome assembly GCA_025379985.1 of Phyllomedusa bahiana. Classification (NCBI taxonomy): domain Eukaryota; kingdom Metazoa; phylum Chordata; class Amphibia; order Anura; family Hylidae; genus Phyllomedusa; species Phyllomedusa bahiana. The sequence continues at coordinate 85,397 of JAODAL010007673.1, forward strand.
TTAAAATATATCATGATATAAAAGTTATGTGTTTTATATATAATATATACCAAGCGTATTTGTATAAAATTTGGTATTTTTACACGGTATGTGTTATATATAATAATATATATTGTGTTGGTTTGTAAACAGTTAAGTATGGTAATAAATACAAAATAGGGGGAGGGCTGTCTGTCACATCACTATGCGGGGGGGAGGGGAGTCCAGGGGATTTTCGATAGTACCCCGCTAATGGCAGCGTGATGGTGTTACCGCCAGGTTCCTGGCTTGTCATATGTCACCGAACGGAAAGCCGTTGTACATAGATCCCAAAAGGGGCCCAAGGGGATAATTGGGCACTAATATAATAAAAAACCTTTATTTATATAGCCCCAAAAATTCCGCAGACTTACAATTTGGAGGGAGTAGGTACGGACAAAAGACAGACATTGCACAATGAAAAGCTACTTACAGGTGAGAGGGCTCGGCTCGCAAGAGCTTACAATCTATTAGGGTGATCAACGTATTCAGTAGCAGAATATATTCCTCCATAAGCGTCCGAACAATTGTGTAGAATACGGCGCCACGGTTATCGCTCCTATCTATAATCTGTAGCCAACAAAATATTTCAGACCCAATTCTATTGATCGGCCGAGAATTTTCCATACTAGGGCAATGCGAAAATGTTGCCATCCGCTATTATTGACATATCCCCCCCCCAGCCTGGAGGTTGGATAGGGAGGGTTGTGGAAAAATTTTTCCTATGGGTGAAGAGGTGGCGGAAGAGAATTTCCAGGCCAGGCGCATCTGTGATGTGTGCGGATCCATTAATGCACATGTGTCAGACACAATTATGGGGAAAGAAGCTTTTGATTAGGAGCAGGGATAGGCACTGTGGGTTTCCAGAAGCCAGGGATATGGGAAGCCTTGCACCCATGCCACAGTTTTAGGGCCCCATACAGCCAAATCAAATGGGGCCCCAATCCATTACTAGTTCTATTTTTTAACATATCAGTGGGCCCCATTTTGATTAGGGCCCATGACAGGAGTATTTCCCTCGTTCTAATAACCAGTTCTAATAGGGCGCTCCACATCTCCTCAATCACACGCATTAACCCATTATCATCCACATGTCTGAGGAACGGCACATTAACCAGTGTTTGTCTGTAAACAGTGCTGGGTTGGAGAAGGGAATTGCCTGATATTGTTGATTGTGTAGAAAAAAGGGAGAGTGTGGTGTATTAGGGAGGAGGGGGCTGGGGTCTGGTGTTGTGTATTAGGAGGAGAGGGCTGCGGTCCTTGGTGTTGTGTAATTTGGAGGAGGGGGTGGGTCTGGTGTCTGTGTATTAGGAGGAGTGGGCTGGTCTGGGTGTCTGTTTTATTAGGGGGAGGGGGGCTGGGTCCTGGCTGTGTATTAGGAGGAGAGGGCGGGTCCTGAGTCTGTGTATTAGGAAGGAGTAGGGAGGGGGCTGTGTCGTGGTCTGTGTATTAGGAGGAGAGGGCTGGGTCTGTGTCTGTGTATGTTGGAGGAGGGGGTGGGTCTGATGTCTGTGTATTAGGAGGAGAGGAGCTGGGGCTGGTTGGGTCCTGGGTTCTGTTGTATTAGGAGGGGGGTTGGGTGGGTTGTGTCTGTGTATTAGGAGGAGTGGGCTGGGTCATGGTGTCTGTGTATTAGGAGGAGAGGTCGGGGTCCTGGTGTCTGTGTATTAGGAGGAGAGGAGAGGGTTGGGTTGGATGTTGTGTATTAGGAGGAGAGGAGGGCGGGTCCTGGTGTCTGTGTATTAGGAGGAGAGGGCTGAGGTCCTGATTTTTGTGTAATTAGGAGGAGCGGGCTGGTTTGATGTCTGTGTATTAGGAGGAGAGGGTTGGGTCTGGTGTCTGGGATTAGGAGGAGGGGCTTGGGTCCTGGTGTTGTGTATTAGGAGGGAGGGCGGATCTGGTTGTCTGTGTATTAGGAGGAGAGGGCTGGTTCTGGTGTCTGTGTATTAGGAGGAGGAGGAGGAGGGCTGGGTCTGATTTCTGTGTATTGGGGGAGGGCTGTGGTCAGATGTCTGTGTATTAGGAGGAGGGGGCTGGGTCCTGATGTCTGTGTATTAGGAGGAGAGGGCTGGGTCCTGATGTCTGTGTATTAGGAGGAGGGGGCTGGGTCCTGATGTCTGTGTATTAGGAGGAGAGGGCTGGGTGCGGGTGTCGGGGTTTTTGGAGGAGAGGAGAGGGCTGGGTCCTGATGTCTGTGTATTAGGAGGAGAGGAGAGGGCTGGGATCAGGTGTATGATGTATTAGGAGGAGAGGGCTGGGTCGTGTTGTCTGTGTTTGGAGGAGGAGAGGAGGGGGCTGGGTCCTGATGTCTGTGTATTAGGAGGAGAGGAGAGGGCTGGGTCCTGGTGTCTGTGTATTAGGAGGAGGGGGCTGGGTCCTGGTGTCTGTGTATTAGGAGGAGAGGGCTGGGTCCTGGTGTCTGTGTATTAGGAGGAGAGGGCCGGGTCCTGGTGTCTGTGTATTAGGAGGAGAGGAGAGGGCTGGGTCCTGGTGTCTGTGTATTAGGAGGAGAGGAGAGGGCTGGGTCCTGGTGTCTGTGTATTAGGAGGAGAGGGCTGGGTCCTGGTGTCTGTGTATTAGGAGGAGAGGGCTGGGTCCTGATGTCTGTGTATTAGGAGGAGAGGGCTGGGTCCTGATGTCTGTGTATTAGGAGGAGAGGGCTGGGTCCTGATGTCTGTGTATTAGGAGGAGAGGGCTGGGTCCTGGTGTCTGTGTATTAGGAGGAGAGGGCTGGGTCCTGATGTCTGTGTATTAGGAGGAGGGGGCTGAGGCTGATGTCTGTGTATTAGGTGGAGAGGGGTGGGTCCGGGTGTGTGTGTTTTCGTTGGTGAGGGCCGGGTCCTGTTGTGTGTGTATTTGGTGGTGAGGAGTGGGCTGGGTCCTGGTGTCTGTGTATTAGGAGGAGAGGAGAGGGCCGGGTCCTGGTGTCTGTGTATATTAGGACGGAGAGGGTGGTCCCTGGTGTCTGTTTATTAGGAGGAGAGGAGGGGGCTTGGGTCTGCATGTCTTGTGTTTTTGGAGGAGAGGAGAGGGGCTGGGGGGTCCTGGTCTTTGTGTGTATTAGGAGGAGAGCGAGAGGGTGGGTCCTGATGTCTGTGTTTAGGAGGGAGAGGGCTGGGTCTGGTTCTGTGTAATTAGCGAGGAGAGGGCTGGGTCTTTGTCTGTTGTATTAGGAGGAGAGGGCTGGGTCCTGATGTCTTGTGTTTAGGAGGAGAGGGCCGGGTCGTGTCTGTGTTTTAGGAGGAGGGGGCTCGGGTTGATGTCTGTTATTAGGAGGGAGAGGGCTGGGTGCTAGGGTCTGTGTTTAGGTGGTGGGGGCGGGTCTGGATGTCTCTGTATTAGGAGTGAGATGGCTGGGTTCCCTGGGTGTCTGTGTTTGAGGAGGAAGGGCAGGGTCCTGTTGTCTTGTGTATTAGGAGGAGAGGGTGGGTCCTGTGTGTCTGTGTTTTAGGAGGAGAGGAAGAGGTGATGGGTCTGGTTGATCTGTGCTTTTAGGAGGAGAGGGTGGCCTGGGGTCTGGGGTCTGTGTATTAGCAAGGGACAGGGCTGGGTATGATGTCTGTGTATTAGGAGGAGAGGGCCGGGTCCTGGTGTCTGTTGTATAGGGTGGGGAGGCCGGGGTCCTGGTGTCTGTGTATTAGGGGAGAGGGAGGGCTGGGTCTGATTGTCTGTGTATTTGGAGGAGAGGATGAGGGGCTGGGTTGTGTCTGTGTTATTAGGAGAGAGGGTGTCCTTGGTGTCTGTGTATTAGGAGGAGGGGGAGGAGAGGGGTGGGTCATGGGTAGTTGTGTATTAGGAGGAGTGGGCTGGGTCCTGATGTCTGTGTATTAGGAGGAGGGGGTGGGTCCTGATGTCTGGTGTATTAGGAGAGGGAGGGGGCTGGGTCTGGTTGTCTGTGTTGTTTAGGAAAGGGGTGGGGGGAGGGGAAAAAAGAGGGGGTGGGGGGGGCTGGGTCCTGATGTCTGTGTATTAGAGGGGAGGGCTGGGTCCTGGTGTCGGTGTATTAGGCGGAGAGGGCTGGGTTGGTGTTCTGTGTTTAGGAGGAGGGGTGGAGGGCTGGGTCCTTGGTGTTTGTATTAGGAAGGAGGGGAAGAGGGTGGGTCTGATGTCTGTTTATTAGGAGGAGGGGGAGGAGAGGGGTGGGTCCTGTTGTCTGTGTATTAGGAGGAGAGGGCCGGGTCCTGGTGTCTGTGTATTAGGAGGAGAGGGCTGGGTCCTGGTGTCTGTGTATTAGGAGGAGAGGGCTGGGTCCTGGTGTCTGTGTATTAGGAGGAGAGGGCTGGGTCCTGATGTCTGTGTATTAGGAGGGGGGGAGGAGAGGGCTGGGTCCTGGTGTCTGTGTATTAGGAGGAGAGGAGGAGGGAGGGCTGGGTCCTGGTGTGCTTGGTTTTTTAAGAGGGAGGGGGCTGGGTCTGTGTTGTCTGTGTTTAGGAGGAGAGGGTGGTCCGGTGTCTGATGATTAGGAGGAGAGGTGATGGCTGGGTCTGAAAGTCTGTGTAATTAGGGAGGGAGAGGAGAGGGCTGGGCCTGATGTCTGTGTATTAGGAGGAGAGGGCTGGGTCCTGATGTCTGTGTATTAGGAGGAGTGGGCTGGGTCCTGTTGTCTGTGTATTAGGAGGAGAGGGCTGGGTATGGTGGTCTGTGTTATTAGGAGGAAGGAGGCTGGGTTGGTGGTCGGTGTTTTCGGGGAGGGGAGGGCTGGGTCCTGATGTCTGTGTATTAGGAGGAGAGGAGAGGGGTGTGTCCTGTTGTCTGTGTATTAGGAGGCGAGGGCTGGGTCCTGTTGTCTGTGTATTAGGAGGAGAGGGCTGGGTCATGTTGTGTGTATTAGGAGGTAGAGGGGCTGGAGGTCATGATTTTGTGTATTTGGGAGGAGGGGGCTGGGTCTGATGTTGTGTATTAGGAGGAGAGGGCTGGTTCTGAAGTTGTGTATTAGGAGGAAGAGGGATGGCGCCTGGTGTCTGTGTATTAGGGAGGAGAGGGGGGTCTGATGTCTGTGTATTAGGAGGAGGGGGGGGCTGGGTCCTGATGTCTGTGTATTTGGAGGAGAGGGCTGGGTACTGGTGTGTGTTTATTAGGAGGAGAGGGCCGGGTCCTGGTGTCTGTGTATTAGGAGGCGAGGGAGAGGCTGGGTCTGGTGTCTCTGTATTAGGAGGAGGGAGAGGCGGGTCCTGGTGTCTGTGAATTTAGGGAAGAGAGGGCTGGGTCTGGTGTCTGTGTATTAGGGAGGGGAGGTTGGGGGCTGGGTCCTGATGTTGTGGATTAGGGGGAGGACGGGGTGGGTCCTGGTGTTGTGTATTAGGAGGAGAGGGAAGGGCTGGGGTCCTGATGTCTGTGTTATTAGGAGGAGAGGGAGAGGTGGGTTCCTGTGGATGTCTCTGTTTAGGAGGGAGAGGAGAGGGGTGGGTCCTGGTGTCTGTGTATTAGGAGGAGAGGGTGGTCCTTCTGATGTCTGTGTATTAGGGGAGAGGGAGCAGCCTGGGCTGGGGTCCTGGTGTTGTGTTTTAGGAGGAGAGGAGAGGGGGGCTGGTGTCTGGTGTTGTGTATTAGGAGGAGAGGCGGGGTCCTGATGTTTGTGTAATTAGGAAGGAGAGGAGAGGGGGGGTCTGGTGTCTGTGTATTAGGAGGAGAGGGCTGGGTCCTGGTGTCTGTGTATTAGGAGGAGAGGGCTGGGTCCTGGTGTCTGTGTATTAGGAGGAGAGGGCTGGGTCCTGGTGTCTGTGTATTAGGAGGAGAGGGCCGGGTCCTGATGTCTGTGTATTAGGAGGGGAGGGCTGGGTCCTGGTGTCTGTGTATTAGGAGGAGGGGGCTGGGTTCCTGATGCTTCTGTTTTCGGAGGAGAGGGCTGGTTCCTGATGTCTCTGTATTTGGAGGAGAGGGCTGGGTCTGGTGGTCTGTGTTTGGAGGCAGGGTGGGTGCTGATGTCTGTGTTTTAGGAGGGAGAGGCTGGGTCCTGAGGTCTGTGTATTCGGAGAGCGGAAGAGGGCTTGGGTTCCTGGTGTCTGTGTATTAGGAGGAGAGGGCGGTCCTGGTGTATGTGTTTAGGAGGACAGGCAGGTTGATGTCTGTGTATTAGGAGGAGAGGGCGGGGTCCGGTGGTCTGTGTATTAGGAGGAGAGGATGAGGGTGGGTCCCTGGTGTGTGTATTAGGAGGAGTGGGCTGGGTCCTGGTGTCTGTGTATTAGGGGAGGAGAGGAGGGCTGGGTTCCTGTCTGTTGTGTATTATGAGGAGGGGAGTGGGCTGGTTCCTGATGTCTGTGTTGAGGAGGAGGGGGAGAGGGCTGGGTCTGGGGTCTGTGTATTAGGAAGGAAGAGGGCTGGTCTGATGTCTGTGTATTAGGAGGAGAGGGCTGGGTCCTGGTGTCTGTGTATTAGGAGGAGAGGGCTGGGTCCTGATGTCTGTGTATTAGGAGGAGAGGAGGAGAGGGCTGGGTCCTGGTGTCTGTGTATTAGGAGGAGAGGGGGAGAGGGCTGCGGGTCTGGCTGTTTTGCTTGTTTTTTATAGGAGAGGTGGGTCATGATGTCTGGTATTGGAGGAGAGGGCTGGGTCCTGTTGTCTGTGTATTAGGAGGAGAGCGGAGAGGCTGGTCATGATTGTCTGTGCGTATTAGGAGGAGTGGAGAGGGGCTGCGGTCTGATTTTTGTGTATTTGGAGGAGAGGGCTGGGTCTGATGTTCTGTGTACTTAGGAGGAGAGGTGGTCTGGTTGTTGTGTATTAGGAGGAGAGGGTGGGTCCTTGTGTCGATGTATTAGGTGGTGAGGGCTGGTTCCTGGTGGTCTCGTGTATTAGGAGGTTGAGGGTCTGGGTCCTGGTGTCTGTGTATGAGGGGTGAGGGCAGGTGGGTCTGGTTGTCTGTGTATTAGGAGGAGAGGGCCGGGTCCTGATGTCTGTGTATTAGGAGGAGAGGGCTGGGTCCTGGTGTCTGTGTATTAGGAGGAGAGGAGAGGGCTGGGTCCTGATGTCTGTGTATTAGGAGGAGGAGGAGGAGGGTGGGTCCTGATGTCTGTGTATATTGGAGGGGAGGTTGGGCTGGGGGTCTGGTGTCTGTGTATTAGGAGGAGAGGGCGGTCTGATGTCTGTGTTTTGGATGGAGAGGGGTGGGTCTTGATGTTGTGTATTAGGAGGAGTGGGCTGGGTTCTGATGTCTGTGTTTTGGAGGAAGGGCTGGGTCTGGTGTTCTGTGATATTAGGAGTAGGGGTCTGGGTCATGTTGTCTGTGTATTAGGAGGAGAGGGTGAGGTCTGGTGCTGTGTATTAGGAGGAGAGGGCCGGGTCCTGGTGTCTGTGTATTAGGAGGGGGAGGGCTGGGTCCTGGTGTCTGTGTATTAGGAGGAGAGGGCTGGGTCCTGAGGTCTGTGTATTATGAGGAGAGGGGTGGGTCCTGGGTGTTGTTGTATAGGAGGAAGTGGAGAGGGTGGGTACTGTTGTTGTGTATTAGAGGGAGGAGAGGGCTGGGTATGGTTTGTCTGTGTTATTAGGTGGAGAGGGCTGGGTCCTGATGTCTGTGCTTTCATGTTGGTGGAGTGGAGAGTGAGGCTAGGGTCCGTGGTGTCTGTGTATTTGGAGGAGAGGGCTGGGTCCTGCTGTCTGTGTTTTAGGAGGTGTGGGCTGGGTCCTGGTGTCTGTGTATTTTGAGGAGAGGGCTGGGTCCTGATGTCTGTGTATTAGGAGGAGAGGGCTGGGTCCTGGTGTCTGTGTATTAGGAGGAGAGGGCTGGGTCCTGTTGGATGTGTATTAGGAGGATGGGGCTGGGCCCTGATGTCTGTGCTGGTGTTAGGAGGAGAGGGCTGGGTTCCTGATGTTGTGTATTATGAGGAGAGGGCTGGGTCCTGGTGTCTGTGTATTAGGAGGAGGGGGCTCGCTGGGTCTGGTGTTGGTTTAGGAGGAGAGGAGAGGGGCTGGGTCTGATGTCGGTGTATTGGACGAGAGGGCTTGGTTCTGGTGTCTGGTGGATTAGGAGCGAGAGGGATGGCGTCCTGTGTCTGTGTATTAGGAGGAGAGGTCTGGGTCCTGGTGTATGTGTATTAGGAGGAGAGGGCTGGGTATGGAGTCTGTGTATTAGAGGATGAAGGGGTGGGTCCTGATGTTCTGTGTATTAGGAGGAGAGGAGAGGGCTGGGTCCTGATGTCTGTGTATTAGGAGGAGAGGGCTGGGCCCTGATGTCTGTGTATTAGGAGGAGAGGGCTGGGTCCTGGTGTCTGTTTATTAGGAGGAGAGGGCTGGGTCCTGGTGTCTGTGTTTTAGGAGGAGAGGGCTGGGTCCTGATGTCTGTGTATTAGGAGGAGGGGGGGAGGGTCCTGGTGTCTGTGCATTTAGGAGGAGAGGCTGGGTCCGATGTCTGTGTATTAGTGGAGGGGGCTGGGTCTCCTGATGATGTGTATTAGGAGGAGAGGGGTGGGTCTGGTGTTCTGTGTTTTAGGAGGGAAGAGGGTGGGTCCTGGTGTCTGTGTATTGGAGGAGAGGCTGGGTCTGGTGTCTGTTGTATTGGAGGAGGGGGCGCTGGGTTCCTGATGTCTGTGTATTAGGGGAGAGGAGAGAGTGGGTCCTGTTGTCTGTGTATTAGGAGGGAGGGGGTGGGTCTGGTGTCTGTGTTTAGGAGGAGAGGAGAGAGCTGGTCCTGATGTTGTGTATTAGGAGGAGTGGGCTGGGTCCTGGTTGTTTTAGTCTGTGTATTATTAGGGAGGATGAGAGGGGTCCTGATTGTCTCTGTTTAGAGGAGAGGGTGGGGATCTGGTGTGTTGTGTATTAGGGAAGAGGGCTGGGTCTGGTGTCTGTGTTTTAGGAGGTGGGGCTGTGTATGGTGTCTGTGTATTAGGAGGAGAGGGCTGGGTCCTGATGTCTGTGTATTAGGAGGAGAGGGCTGGGTCCTGGTGTCTGTGTATTAGGAGGAGAGGGCTGGGTCCTGATGTCTGTGTATTAGGAGGAGAGGGCTGGGTCCTGGGGTCTGTGTATTAGGAGGGGAGGGCTGGGTCTGGTGTTGTGTTTTAGGTGGAGAGGGCTGGGTCCTGGATGTCTGTGTATTAGGAGGAGGGGGGGGGGGGTGGGTACTGATGTCTGTGTATTAGGAGGAGAGGGCTGGGTCCTGGTGTCTGTGTATTAGGAGGAGAGGGCTGGGTCCTGATGTCTGTGTATTAGGAGGAGAGGGCTGGGTCCTGGTGTCTGTGTATTAGGAGGAGAGGAGAGGGCCGGGTCCTGATGTCTGTGTATTAGGAGGAGAGGAGAGGGCTGGGTCCTGGTGTCTGTGTATTAGGAGGAGAGGGCTGGGTCCTGGTGTCTGTGTATTAGGAGGAGAGGGCTGGGTCCTGGTGTCTGTGTATTAGGAGGAGGGGGCTGGGTCCTGATGTCTGTGTATTAGGAGGAGAGGGCCGGGTCCTGGTGTCTGTGTATTAGGAGGAGAGGGCTGGGTCCTGGTGTCTGTGTATTAGGAGGAGAGGGCTGGGTCCTGGTGTCTGTGTATTAGGAGGAGAGGGCTGGGTCCTGGTGTCTGTGTATTAGGAGGAGAGGGCTGGGTCCTGGTGTCTGTGTATTAGGAGGAGAGGGCTGGGTCCTGGTGTCTGTGTATTAGGAGGAGAGGAGAGGGCTGGGTCCTGGTGTCTGTGTATTAGGAGGAGAGGGCTGGGTCCTGATGTCTGTGTATTAGGAGGAGAGGGCTGGGTCCTGATGTCTGTGTATTAGGAGGAGAGGGCTGGGTCCTGATGTCTGTGGATAAGGTTACATAACAGACACACTGTGCACCTGTTTTTTGTCACTCAGTATTTTTTACATATATTTGTTGCATTAAGGTCTCGTATACTAGCTATCGTCCTGCAGCTCTATCTTTATACTGGGACTGTGCTACCAAGGGCTAAACGGCATTGTGGTAAAATCCTGCTCCTCCCTCCCCGAGGCCTCATTCACTCTGTATATTGGGTCTGTATTCATTCTGCTTTTCACACTGAAATTATTTTATTCACATTTCTGATTTCACATCCAGGCTTATCTTTATTTGTGCAGCACATTCTAATCCATGTGTTTTAGCACCATTTTTAGCCCATAGAAGTCAATGGCCTGAATTTCCTGGGTAGTGGGATATTCACATCACAGAATTTTACTCTTCAAAATGAGCTTCAATACTTCTGACTAGAGGCCTATTTGGAAGTGTCCTTTTTTTGCAAAGTGTGGCGAGTATTTTGCAGCGTTTCTATGGGATTTCCCTCGCGTAGACGCCTCAAGATTTGACAAGGCACCTTAATTTACGTGAAGGAAATCATCCCCTAAATTCGCGTCGTGTGAATGACGGTGTGTGTATTTTATATTGGAATCAAGTAGAGCCGCATAGAACATTGTTTGAGGCTTATTTTGGGGCGTATTTTTTTTTTTTACCTACGTATTTCAGGAAAATAGCAGAAGACTTGTCACTCATTTTACAGAGAATGGAACAACTATGGACAAAAAAAGCTAAACTTATTTCAAATTACAGATCAAATTTGTACCAAAATAAGCAATAGTACACCTCCGGAATTGCCCCTTGGGGTATGTTCACACGGCGTAATTTCGGCGCGCATTTTGCCGCGTATTTGTGCTTTAATACGACCGAGATGCGCGCCGAAATCACGGTAATCCATAGTTCTCATAGAGAATTATGGATTATGCCTCCTCTCCCCACGCGTATAATACCATCGTATGGTACGCGCGGGGAGATAAGTGACGTCAATTGTTCCGTGGTGAATACGCGCGCACGAGTAATGAATGTCAGTGGGGCCGGCGTATTAGCGCGAGCTCCCGAAACACACGATGTACTGTACGCGCCGCAGTACATCGTGTGAACATACCCTTAGTTGCATACAGAAGTGTGACATGTTGGCAAGCCGCCCTGTGACCCCTGCAGACAACACAGGTGTGTCTAAAATTTTGCAATAGTGTTATTAGTAACTTTGCGTTCTATGGGGAAACACAGAAGTGACGGTGTGATCTTGATTTTACCGCCACTCACTGGTAACATAGCATCATAACATAGACATTCTTCTTCTTCTATGGCAACAACAACTGCAATATGCCCAAAAAAAAAAAAGAAAAAAAAGCCTTGGCAGGAATGTGGATGTCTGAACCCTGATGCCTGTTCAGTAGGGGGGCTGAGGAGGTCCACACATACCTGTGCAAATCATTGGTCACAACACGCAAAAATTAGGCCGCTAATCAGATAAATCAATATTGGACTTGTGCAAACCTGCTCTGCTCAGTTCTTTTTGTCTCATGTCAGGAGGATGGATACTCCCATCGGGATCATTGTGCTCCTTGGAATAGCACAGATCCCATGCACACGTGTTCCGCTTGAGATAGGTCTTAAAGGAAAAAGAGTCAGAATCTGGATATGATTTACATTTTCCGCATCCTCTGAGATCTGTCTTCAGCCGCTCCCATAGGCACAGATCCAATGATATCCCATAGAGGTCAGTGATCTCCAAGGGGCTCCCATATGGACTACTATCCTTAGACTGGCCCATGGCGGAGTAGGGTAAACCCCCGGTGGGCTCCTGGGCACAGTGGGCCCCATTCAGGAAGAAAGGCAGAGAAAAAGAGACAGAAAGCAAGAGGCAAAGTGCAAGAGTCATGTGCAGTCATTACAGTAACTGTAGAAAGGGCCCCAAGAACTAACTTCACTAATGGGCGGTAAGAATGTACTCCTCAGGTGGGCCCCAAGGATCAATTGCACTGGTGGGTCCTAAGCAGAGCCGTCTTAACAGCATTATGGGCCCCTGGCAGAGCACTGCAGTGGGCCCTGCCCGAATACATGACATCACTCTTGGTCATGTCTATAGCCACCCCCAAGCACACTCTTTATCATGCCACTTATGTCTGGACACCAGCAGCCTGCAGTCTATAAGAGTACGTGGCCGGGCAAGGAACCTTTGGCTCCCTTCTCCACCGTGGTTTTTAACTGTGTGCACACCCTAAAAACACACAAACCGTTAAATAAGCAAAGTCAACCAAGGGATCCAGGGTATGTCTCTTGTATTCCTGGAACAAACATACACCATTAGGGGCCCTATACTTGTAGGGTCCCAGGCAACTGCCTAGTGTGCCCAATGGAAAAGATGGCCCTGGCCCTAGGAATCAACTCCCTTGGTGGGCCCCATGAATCAGCTTTACTGGTGGGCCTCATACCTAAAAAAAAAAACAAAAAAAACCCGCTACAGAGCAAAAAGCAACATCTGTAGTGTATTGTAGTGCATTTTATATTTGCTTGTTGGCTTACAGTTACCGCCCAAATTGTATGTGCTTTTAGTAACGTTGCAAAAACTACAACTCGTGAAACTACCCTTACAGAGAATATCCCCCATTGCCACCCAGCCAGTGCTGGACTGGGGTACTCATAGCCCATCAGTGGAAGTGATTCATGGGGACCACCAGTGGAGATGATTCTTGGGGTCCACCAGTGGAGTTGATTCTTGGGCCCACCAGTGGAGTTGATTCTGGAGCCCACCAGTGGAGTTGATTCTTGGGGCCCACCAGTGGAGTTGATTCTTGGGGTTCACCAGTGGAGTTGATTCTTGGGGCCCACCAGTGGAGTTGATTCTTGGGGCCCACCCGTGGAGTTGATTATTGGGGCCCACCAGTGGAGTTGATTCTCGGGGTCCAGCAGTGGAGTTGATTATTGGGGCTCACCAGTGGAGTTAATTCTCGGGGTCCACCAGTGGAGTTGATTCTCGGGGTCCACCAGTGGAGTTGATTCTCGGGGCCCACCCGTGGAGTTGATTCTCATGTCCCACCCGTGGAGTTGATTCTCAGGTCCCACCCGTGGAGTTGATTCTCAGGTCCCACCCGTGGAGTTGATTCTCAGGGCCCACCAGTGGATATGATTCTCGGGGCCCACTAGTGGGGTGATCTCGGCCCACCAGTGGAGTTATTTCTTGGCCATAGTGGATGATTCTGGGCCACCAGTGGAGTTGATTCTTGGGGCCCACCAGTGGAGTTGATTCTTGGGGCCCACATGAGTGTTCTTGGGGCACGGGAGATGATTCTTGGGTCCTACCAATGGAGTTGATTCTTGGGGCCACCAGTGGAGTTGATTCTTGGGGCCACCAGTGGAGATGATTCTTGAGGCCACCAGTGGAGATGATTCTTGGGGCCCACCAGTGGAGATGATTCTTGGGGCCCACCAGTGGAGATGATTCTTGGGGCCCACCAGTGGAGATGATTCTTGGGGCCCACCAGTGGAGATGATTCTTGAGGCCCACCAGTGGAGTTGATTCTTGAGACCCACCTTTGAAGTTGGTTCTTGGGGCTCACCAGTGGAGATGATTCTTGGGACCCACCTTTGAAGTTGATTCTTGGGGCCCACCAGTGGAGTTGATTCTTGGGGCCACCAGTGAAGATGATTCTTGAGGCCACCAGTGGAGATGATTCTTGGGGCCCACCAGTGGAGATGATTCTTGGGGCCCACCAGTGGAGATGATTTGGCCCCCATGGAGATGATTCTGGGCCACCAGTGGAGATGATTCTTGAGGCACCAGTGAGATGATTCTTGGGGCCACCAGTGGAGATGATTCTTGAGGCCCACCAGTGGAGATGATTCTTGGGACCCACCTATGAAGTTGGTTCTTGGGGCTGACCAGTGAAGTTGATTCTTGGGGAACACCCTACAGCTCCTGTACATGACTTCACATACTGCACATGCCTCTCTTTAACTGCTTTCTTCCTGAAAAGCAGCTGCAGTCCAGCCATGCCCAGAGGCCCACCATGCCCATGGTCCGACGATGCCCAGAAGCCCACTGATGGGATTCCTCTGCTCTACTGTGGGCCAGTCCGCACCTGCATCCAAGCTTGTCCAGTAATGCAGATTGGTGGTGAAATAAGTAGTAAAGCCGACTATAGTCCACACTACGGATAAAATCTGTAGATCAGACCTGGCTCACATGCATCGGAGGTCCCGTTTGGAGCCTCTAATGGAGTCTGTCACATTTTCCTCATGATGTCTGTTATTATAACATAATAACCAGTGTGGCATGTGCTCGGCTACTTTTTCCATCATTTTTGACAGAATCTGTGACCGAGGCTCCGGCGCAGATGTGAACCAGGCCTAACATGTCTCCGAAGATGAATAAGGCCATGGATCTAGGCGTGGGTGGGTGCGAAACCCTGTGTGTAGGATTGGATTGTGCAGGGTCCTGTGTGCGCCGATTGTTGCAGCGTCAGGTCCGGCATACGCTGCTTTGTGGCCCTGGTACCGGCTTGTTACATGTGAGTGACCCTTTGTAGCATAAAGTGAAGTTGTGTGTGATCCGGAGCTGAGTGTGTGAGGCTCTGTGTATTCTGGAGCTCGCTGTGAGGGGGTCTTGTATTCTCGAGCTCAGTGGGGCCCTGTGTTCGGAAGTTATGCGAGGACCTACATATTTTGCAAAGCTTTCCTTAGGCCGACCTTGTAGCATACACATGAGTTTGTGGAGTTATATGAAGCCCATTACATTTTGCACCTTAGTATGTGGCGCCCCTGTCTACTTCAGGAGGTGGCGCCCCCACCTTTCCATTGATGCTAATGCACTTTCAATTATTCTTGATAAATTTAGCACATTCTTAATGCATAAAATAGCACATTTTTTGTGCCTAAGGTCTCAATTATGCACTTGAACTGCCTCACACATGAAATATAGCCTTTCCATCTGTCTCCTGTTCAGTGCCCCATGTAATAGTCTCTGGGGCATGTTCACCCAGCAAATCTTTCTGTGGATTTCAGTGCTGAATCTGCACATATTCCATAGCCAAAGTCCATGTGAATGATACCTCCAAACTACATTCTATTATTTTATAATTGAGTTTATAAATTGACGTGCAGAAAAAAAAAAAAAAGTGCTGTGTCTGGTAGTCAGGACGCTGGTTAACTCTATTAATAGAGAATAATCTGTATTCAATACTGCATCACAATCCACTGCTTGCAATGTGAAAATACACAGTAGAAACACACGAGTATCTCCTCAGATTGTACAATGGGTTTTGCCAACGCTCTGGAAACCGTGGTTGTAGTGTGAGCAGAGGCTTATGCTGTCATTTTGCCCGGTAGTTAGAGTTTGGGTGGTCCTACAGCTTCAGGCTCCCACTTCCTGTACAGGTTGTGGGCTGGTTTACAGCTTAAAGCTCCCACTTCCTGTTCAGGCTGTGGGTGGTTCTACAGCTTAAGGCTTCCACTTCCTGTTCAGACTGTGGGCCGGGTTACTGCTTCAGGCTCCCACTTTCTGTTCAGGCTGTGGGCAGTTCTACAGCTTCAGGCTCCTGCTTCCTGTTCAGGCTGTGGGCAGTTCTACAGCTTCAGGCTCCTGCTTCCTGTTCAGGCTCAGGGTGGTTCTATAGCTTCAGGCTCCCACTTCCTGTTCTGGCTGTGGGCCGGGTTACTGCTTCAGGCTACCACTTCCTGTTCAGGCTGTGGGCCGGGTTACTGCTTCAGGCTCCCACTTCCTGTTCAGGCTGTGGGCGGTTCTACAGCTTCAGGCTCCCACTTCCTATTCAGGCTCAGGGTGGTTCTACAGATTTAGGCTTCCATGTCCTGTTCAGGCTGTGAGTGTTTCTACAGCTTTAGGCTCCCACTTCCTGTTCAGGCTCAGGGTGGTTGTACAGCTTTAGGCTTCCATGTCCTGTTCAGGCTGTAGGTGTTTCTACAGCTTTAGGCTCCCACTTCCTGTTCAGGATGTGGGCGGTTCTACAGCTTCAGGCTCCCACTTCCTGTTCAGGCTGTGGGCGGTGTTACAGCTGAGACTAGCATTTCAGCTCTGCTATTCCTAGCTGAGCCTCTTAGTAGGATATTGATGATAGAGGAGTCTAATCAGTAGGGCAGAAGGCTACAGAGCTCTTAAGTTTGTCAGTAAGTAACATAAACAAGCTCCTGTGCTGCTGATAAGACACAGCAGGGAGTGATGTCACCATCCTGGGCAGGTCTCTGGAGCAATGAGATGGGATCAGTAACCTAGGGAAGCTTGTGTACCCAGCAGGAGATAAAACTGCTCTAACTCTAAAGGGAAGCAAAATCAGAACAGCAATGTATTTGGCAATATTCATTATTTACCTTTGCCTACATGTTTAAAGCAAATCAATGTGGTAGGCATACTCCTTTAACTCCTTTTTTTGTTTTAGAAAATGTCTAGAATTGTAGAAAATTATTTTAAAAAGTGATATTTACCTTACCAGGGTCCCATGGCCCCCATTCTGAGGCTTCCCAGGTCCCACCAGTCCCTCCCTCCTGGATCCTTCCTGGACATGTGACTGCCACACTCAATCACCGGTTGTAGTGGATCAGCAGCAGTTTGACCATTGATAGGCTCCATCAGTCACAAGTCTGTGTTGGGAGGGACCAGGTATAGAGACCAGTGGGATCCAGGAAACATTGGAACGGAAACCATGGGGATTTGGTAAGGTGAGTATCGTGTCTTCTTTTTATTTAAAGGGGTTTTGCCAAGAAGTGAGTTCCTCACCTAACAGGCTGATACTTCCCTCTTGAGGCTTGAAATAGGGGCGTTGTGTTTCTGTGTTTAAAAAACCAAGTACCTCCTCTGTGATGTCATCACTCCACCTCCCATGCACGTTCCTGATACTCAGTCTCTGTAGTTGAGCAAACATTGTTTTGCTAATGCACAAAGCAGAACTGTATTGTGCACAAGCTTAATGTGTTTTATTTCTCCCTCTTATTTGCTCAGGAGAGAAGATAAGCTCAGCAGGCAGCCTTCTTTCATTTCTTCATGAATGAACGGCTGCAGGGAGAGAAGGAGGGGGGCTATGCAGGGAGCATGGAGCGTCTGCATGTTTACTCAGATGATTACATTACAACTAGTGGATTCTCTATACAAAAGACACAGAATCTTTCTCCCCAGTCCCTTCAAAGCTTGTTCAAGTTCCCTGCTATCAGATAAGAAGTGCAAACAACGCAAGCGCGGTCAGGTCAGCTCCTGGTCGTGTCTAATGTAAACTGTCAGGAAACCAAGGGCATGTAAGTCAGGCTGTAGCTCTCAGAGGCTTCACTTTTTTGATGACATATATTTAGAAAAGTGATTATCCGTTTTGGAGGATCCCACGTCAACATTAGATCGTGGTAAAACCCCTTTAAATGGCTGAAAAACTCTTAATACATCTTTGCAGCTGGCAGAGCTCGGATTTGGTGACAGTTTCTAATCACCTGCGTAACGTTAGAGGTAAATTATAACATTCTGGCTCCCTGCTGCCACCACTACGGGATAGTAGAAGCTTACTGTGTACTGTTTTAATAAAGCAGACTGCAGTAAGTAGGAAGGGAAAATTTGATCTGGTGCTCCGAAACAAAGCCAAAGAGCAAAAAGGTTCAGCGGCCTCCATAAAAGTAAATCACATATTTTATTGAACTCCAAAAACATACAGAGCAAAATCTGACGCGTTTCAGGTCATGAAGTATAGACCCTTAATCAGCAACGCTAAACCAATTTGACATAAATGGATTGGAGAACCTCTAGGTACTGAAACCAGGATTTACCACAAATCTAGTTAAATCACAGCATAAACATGGATCCTATTATTAAAATATAACTTTTATCCCAGATCCAGTGAGATCCCTCATCAGATCGTGCTTCTGTTCAACAGCCAGGTATCTCGAGCAGTCAGTTGGAGGCGTATTCATGAGTGGTACATAGATCCTACTCTTCCACCCCACAGACGGGTTCCAAACTACCGCAAGGTGGATGGTGGTTCCATGTGTCCTCTGTTCCAATTTCCCCCATCCCAGCTCCTTCCCTCTCTCCTGTTGTGTGCGTATGTTAGTTTTTGTTTTTTTTCCTCTCTTTTTCTTCTGCACCGCCTACGCCATGGACCTATCTCAAGATCACCAGGTCTTCGCGTCACGTCTTCATACTGAAAAATCTTGGAAGATGGCCGCCACTTGTGCGCTAAGATATCCACTCACTCATACTGAACGATGATTTCTTTCCAGCTCACTCGTCGGACGACTGCTTCCTGTGTGATACCTTGGACTACTTTAAGTAGACAATTGACTTTAAGACGCTCCTTGGTTAAGTCTTATACTTTACCTCCCCTCCTTTCCACCCTCTACCACACCTTCACCTTCCCTCCCTATTTCCTACCTCCCTCCCCTTTAAGTCCCTGTTGGGAATCTTTGTTAAACTTTTGAAAAGTTAATAAAAACAGTTTGAAAAAAAAAATATAACTTTTATTAAATACTAATAAAACAATCAACAAGAAAAACAAACAAAAACACTCCCCCATGTAAGCGCTAGCAAAATTGGTCTCTACCTGAAGAAGGGCAGCCTCACACTGGAACCTCTTACCCAACCCTTAGACAGCGACAATGGTAAAGAATACAAAAAAGGCACCATTCACAGTGCATGGGCTTGTTCACACGATTTTTGTGTGTCAGTGTGATTAACATTGCTTTCAATGGCAAAAGCGCATCGCTGTTCACACGAGTGATCGCCGATGCGCATTTCGGATCCGTTTTACGAATTGACGTCAATTCTTCTTGTGTTTTACGCAAGAGAAATCCCCATAGGAAATAATGGAGTGCGCTTTTGGCATCCCGGAAGCGGATCCAAAAGCGCAGCATACATTTGGGTGCGTTTTGGATCCGCTTTCGATGCCAAAAACGCATCGTAAAACGCATTGGATTTAAATTAAATAGAAAGTTTGAATATTATGTTTTGGGTTATATTTAGTTTATAAATGTATATAAATATATATTTATATAAATGTATATAAATGTATATAATTATATATATAAATGTATATAATAGTATATTTATATATATAAATATACTTTTGTATAGTATTTATATATAATATAAATGTACATAATATTATAAATGTATATAATAGTATATAAATGTATATATATATATATATATATATATATATATATATATATACTAAATATATATTTTGTTTATAAATGATTTAGTTTATGAATGATTGTTATTAATTCATTTACATGAAATGGGGGGCGGGTTCTAAAATTATAGGTGTGTGTACAGTTGATTGACACTAGGTAAAAAAAGGTTTTTTTCTTGGTCATTGATATGTTATATTATATTTAAATTACAGTTTGATAGGTTGATTTAAATAAAGCATTGAAAAAAACGGATCCGTAAAACGCATGCAAAACGCATCCAATACGCATCCAAAAAGGGATCAGCTGTTGCGTTTTCTGGATCCGCTTTTTGGATGCAGTTTGCCCCCAGTTTTTGCAGGTTAAAAACGGATTCGTAAAACGCATCCAAAACGGATCCAAAACGTCGTGTGAACAAGCCCTAACTCCTGTGGATATAATAATAGTAAAAAGGTTAAATCAATAGATCACTCCAACGCGTTTCCCCTCCAATGAATGAGGTTCATCAGGGAGAGTCATCTCAAATTTTTTGTTATTACCTAAGAAAAAAAAATTATAACAAAAATCTATAACAAGTCGATGCACCACAGATGGCATTGGTATCACCTATTTAGACCGTTCACCATTGCCTAATGGCGTTTGTATCGCCTATTCAATATCCTCATCATGTCTTCACCTATTTTTGTATCGTGAGTATGTATTTTTCTCTAACCTGGTATTTCGTTGTCCAGTTTGGTAATACTAATAGCTGATGTATGTTTATAAGTTTTAGTGGTGTTTGCCTGCCCTCGCTTATGTACTTTATAGTCCCCAGATTTTTCTAATAGGGATTTTTTTTTTTTTTTTAAATATTTTTATTAGGCACTGTATGAAAATCATATAACAATCAGCGTTTCAAATAATTTGAAGAATAACAAGTAACCATAAATTTTCCATTGTTATAAGCAAGTTAATAACAAAAAACATGACCTAATAAAGGTAGAATACCGAGTCCCATAGTGTTACATCAATACTAAAAACTGCCATCCCTGACCCTGGTCTAGGATTTTGTTTCTCAGCATAATTAGGCTTCTCTGTTTAATATGTCATTAATAGGGATTTTTAGGGTTGGGTTGCAGGTTCCAATTCCAATGTGGGGCCGCCCTTCTCAGGGCGATAGCTCTACTTAAGGGACCGGACCTCTATCCCCTGATGAAGCCAGTTAGCTGGTGAAACATGTTGGGGAGGTCAGGCATGACATTTTAATTTGTGATTTCCTACCTCTTTCTACTGTATTACCCGCTGCAGAGGGTCTCACAAGGAAACCTTATATGTTTCATGCCCATCAGATTAGGGATGACTGCCCAAGTGGGATGTATTTGGATTCCTTTTTGCAGTCACTGTAGGTTTTTCATATTTTCCTTAGCTGTAAAGCATTTCCTATATTCCTATATAACTTGAGGTTTTACTTAGTCTTTAGTGTGCCACTGATTTATGTATTAGTAGTAAACAAAGACTGGAGACACCATTGGAACGTTAACGCTGGGGCAGCAGTCTGATGGACCCTATTGATTACAATGGGCCCATCGGGTTTCCAGCATGGTGTTTGTCATTTAGATGGAAAAAATAGCGCTATTTTTTTCCTTTATTCCAGGCGGGACATGCAACGGGGGTTCCAAACGCATATGTGACCCAAGCCTTAAAGGGAATCTATCACAATTTCATTTATCATTAAGGGGGTTATCTCACTACAGACATTGATGGCATATCGTTAGGATATGCCATCAATGTCTGTTAGGTCCGGGTCCCACATCTGGGACCTGCACCTATCTCCTAAATGAGCTAAAACTGGCAACTCCCATTCAAGTCTATGGGAAAGTCCCGACCTCTCTGTTCAGAACGGAAAGGTTTCAGGGCTCGTTTAGGAGATAGGTGCGGGTTCTAGAGGTGGGACCTGGACCTATCAGTCATTGATGTCTTATCCTATCGATTTACCATCAACATCTGTAGTGACACAACCCCTTTAAAAAAAGTGTTCCCACCATAGACTTTGATGGCATAGCGCTAGGATATGCCATCAGTCTGATAGGTGTGGGTTCCCTCTTTTGGGATCTGCACCTATCTCGGGTGAAGGCCCCCAAAAGTGTTGGCTCTTAACAGAGAGCTCGGTCTATTCTTTTCTGTGGCAAAGTGTCACGTGTCTAAGTACAGGTGAGCGGTTTGTTTGGCTGTACTCCACCCAAATAACAGAATGGAGAGTTGTTCTCAAGCGCCACTGGCTCTCCATTCTGAGACAACACTTTTCGGGGCTTGTTCCAAAGATAGGTGCGGGTCCCATAGGTGAGACCCGCATCGATTAGACTTTGATTGACATATCCTATTGATATACCATCAGAGTGCAATGTGGGAGCACCGCTTTAAAACAGTAATATTGAGAAGCTTTAGATACCTAGATGTTGTTTTAGTAATTTTTCTTGGATATTAAAGCCATATTATTATAAAAATACACCATAACAAGATCTAGAAGACAAAAGTCTAATTTGAATCTAATTATAGGACTTAGTTAACGCAAAGCCCTCCTGATTTCCCATCACGGCAGACCGATACATTGAGGAGCTATTCATCAGCAAACCTTCCCATTCCCATACATATATACACTGGAATTGGCCGAACATAAGAGAGAGGGATCAGCGACTACCAGGTACATTTGTCACTGCTTATCTTCTTTAAGGAGCTTTCTCACCACAATGATTAGCTATTAACATGTAGGAAGAGATAAATGAAGACGAGTACCAAATACACTGTTCTTTAGATTTTGCTTTGGTCAGGAGATACAATTTTTTTTAATCTCCTCTTAGAGCACACAAGTTTCTCTGGTTAGCGACCGTGGCTATGTCTACACAGCTAATGTGGGTCTGCACATAAAACCGCTGTCGGTTTTTGGATATGCTGTCGGCCCAGTAAATCGACTGTATGGAAATCTGATGGGAATCAGTCAGAAGATAGACTGATAGGTGTGGGTTCCCTCCTCTGGAGGACGGGCGGTTTAGAAATCTGACAGTAGAAAATCCATGCAGTGTAGACTACCGCACAGATTTTCTATTGCGGTTTATAGGGCACTGGTTACAGTTGTATTTTCGGCAGATTCTAAATACTGAATCTGCCGAAAATTCAACTAGAAACCAGTGCTGTGTAGACACGGCCTATCTCTCCCCGCCTCTCCCTTCTCTCTCTTATCTCTCATTGAACCAAACTCCCTTCAGTCAGTCCCGTCGACCATTGGGAGTCACTTCCTGCAGAGTCTTATCTCTAGCATTGGCCTTTTATTTTACTTAACTAAATGAGAAGCTTTCACTCTTTATAGCTCAGTAGCCTTGTAGAATACACTGTATAAATCTCAGCTTTCATCCCACTGTAACAGGAATAGCTAGGAACAGCAGAGCTGATATGTCAATCACTGCTATAGATCCGCCCACAGCTTGACCAGGAAGTTTGAATCTAAAGCTGCCTGTGGCTCTGTGAAACTGCATGGTCAGACAACCCTTTTAAGTTTACACAATCCGGGACCAATCCTTGGCACAGAAAATATCAAGGGGCTGTTGGCAAATGTGTCAATGACTCTGTTGATGGATTATAATGATAGAAATTCATTGTCATGTTGAGGTCCAGTCTGTTGTGTCCTAGCAGAGCCGCTTGGCCTCACTATGTGAATTGGCTGCTATAAGCCAGTGCCCTCTCCGCACCCGTCAGACAACCATTTACACATGCAGCACAAATCATCAGCTGTGATAACGCTATTACCTTCCTGTGATCTGCTGTCATCTGTCACCGAGGTGGAGCAAGGAATGACATGAACACAGACGGCACATCTATCACTTGATGTGCAGCCATGCGGGTTTACACGGCACAATTAAACGCTCGCTTTTCACCACTGTAACGAAAGATCACAATCGAATACCTAGAAGAGCTTCTCATGCACCAAGACACAGAAGAAATCATTCGTCACAACGTAGGACACTTTCTGCTTTATAAAAAAGTAATCAGCCTGGAGAGGACCCAGCCTGTCGGGGGGGATTACAGGAACAGCCCATTGATTTCAATGGAATGTGGGTGCTGGTTATGCTCCCCTGCATATTTAGGGTTTATGCCATTCGGTATATCTTCGGGTGCAGGCCTAGGATTCTAGATCCAAAAACGCAATACGGTACAGCGCTGCTATCCTTTACATTTTGCAAGCAGAACACCTGAAAAGTACTTAAAGGGGTTGTCTCACTACAAGGATTGCTTTTTATGTGAAAGATCTTGCAAAAACAAGTCACTTTGCAATATGTGTCCATTAACAGTGTCCTACCTATTCCTAGATATCCCCTCTTGTATGGGCTGCATCAGCTCCTCAGGTCGCTATAGCTACAGACCTGTTTGATCTATCCTGATAGGCTGTCAGTGCTGGTTGCTATAGCTACAGACCTGTTTGATCTCTCCTAATAGGCTGCCAGCACTGGTTGCTATAGATACAGACCTGTTCGATCTCTCCTGATAGGCTGTCAGTGCTGGTTGCTATAGCTACAGACCTGTTTGATCTCTCCCGATAGGCTGACAGTGCTGGTTGCTATAGCTACAGACCTGTTGGATTATCCTGATAGGCTGCCAGTGCTGGTCGCTATAGCTACAGACCTGTTTGATCTCTCCTGATAGGCTGCCAGCACTGGTTGCTATAGCTACAGACCTGTTTGATCTCTCCTGATAGGCTGCCAGCACTGGTTGCTATAGCTACAGACATGTTTGATCTCTCCTGATAGGCTGCCAGCGCTGGTCGCTATAGCTACAGACCTGGCTTCTATTGCAGACTAGTAGAAGCCAGTAAACACACCCCTGAATGCAAAATGAAACCAAGAAAACAGGACTGAGGTAAGATGAATCAATGTAGTGAGACAAGCCCTTTAAGTATTTTTTTATTTTATTCTTAGAGAATCCAACATATCAGTGATGAGGCTTCGGTCCAAATTTTACAGACATGCAGATAAATTGTGTTGTCATTATCCTTAGGTTGGATTGCATAATAAAAAAGACTTAATTACAAGATTTAACGGAGTGCGGAGTTCTACTTTGCTTCAGTTTCAGTTGTAGTTATCACATTTTGCCAGGCTCCACTATAGATTGATGATCAATCCACAGCTACTTGATCGGGGATGAGGTCATTCAATCCTCGAGAGATTTTCTAAAGTACCTACAGAGGGTCCATGTGTATGGTGTGGCTGAACGCATCAACCCTATGTTACTGAGTAGTGGGCATTCCATGGATTACACCGAAACCTCACGGCATCATATTTTACTCTTGAAGCTATTTTTGTAGGGAAGAATACCCTATGGCAGGGCCGCGCTTCAGATTCGGGTCCTGGTTAAATTGGGCCTAAATATCAGTGATTTGATTCATTTCAGCCTGAGCCAAAATTTGGCGCCCCTAACACTAACCCTTGCCAACATATCACTGGAAGTAATAAATCCGTTCTAGTGCAGGAAACAACCACAATATCACTGAGAAGTACAAATTAAGCTAAAATTTTACTTTTGCTAATATGTTAAAAAATATATATATCAATGCATGAATCATAACAATCAATCACAGATTCAAACAAGACCCCAAGGGATCAAAGAGGTGCTAATACGTTATAACAAATCAAATAGTAACAAGCAATAGGCAGCAATGACTTAAAGCAATAAAAAGTACTTGAAAACAAAACTCAGAGTTCAATCAAAATGATAATCCTTCATCCGTGAGATTGGAAAAAAGACAAATGGACCCTGAATGTGATAGGGCAATAAATGTATTAATACAGATTAATTACAGATTAATTACAGATTTTTTTTAAAAAGGGGAACAAATAACCCATATTTTTCCACATAGATAAAACCTTATCTTATTTTAATACATAGCCTTTAATGATGATAACTAAAAAGATTCTAATGGTTAAAATCACGATCCTAGCTATGTGTTTAATGGGGTTGTCTCACTACATTGATTCGTCCTGTTTTCTTGGTTTCATTTTGAATTCCGGGGTGTTTACTGGCTTCTACTAGGCTGCAGTAGAAGCCAGGTCTGTAGCTATAGCAACCAGTGCTGGCAGCCTATCAGGAGAGATCAAACAGGTCTGTAGCTATAGCAACCAGTGCTGGCAGCCTATCAGGAGAGATCAAACAGGTCTGTAGCTATAGTGACCTGAGGAGCTGATGCAGCCCATACAAGAGGGGATATCTAGGAATAGGTAGGACACTGCTAATGGACACATATTACAAAGTGACTTGATTTTGCAAGATCTTTAACATAAAAAGTAGCAATCCTTGTAGTGAGACAACCCCTTTAAATAAAGGCTAATACCACATGCCAACAAAAGCTAGCTGTACACAGGAAATGTTGTTGGTGGATCTTGGTAATTTTGGCAGGGTCTAAGTCTAAGGTTGATCAGTGTCCCCCCAGCATCACTACAAGGGAAATAAAGCAAATTAAAGCGGTTGTCTCACTACAAAGATTGCTGCTTTCTATGTTAAAGATCTTGCATAAACATGTCACTTTGTAATATGTGTCCATTAACAGTGTCCTACCTATTCCTAGATATCCCCTCTTGTATGGGCTGCATAGCTAAAGACCTGTGTGATCTCTCCTTATAGGCTGCCAGCACTGGTTGCTATAGCTACAGACCTGGCCTCCACTGCAGCCTAGTAGAAGCCAGTAAACACGCCCCTGAATTCAAAATGAAACCAAGGAAACAGGACTGAGGTAAGATGAATCGATGTAGTGAGATAACCCCATTAAAACTCAGCAGTCCTGCACATTGTATGATGCATCTGTAGAGGTGGATCCATCACAAGTTGGATACCAACAGAGCCAAACCGGACCCCAATGACTTTTAATGGTGTTTGTCAGGTTTCATCAAGGTTTCCGTGACTTTGATGGAAAAAATAATGCTGTAAGCAATGGTATTTTTTCCACAACATATGACAATATCTCCAAAGAAGGCGCCTTATGAGGCATCAAATGCAAATGTGAACAGAGTCTTATGACTATGGTCCCGACTCCCTGCCAACGTCTGACATCCACTATTGAGCTAGCTTTTGATCAGGTAAGGAGTCTTCTATCTAAAGGCTCCTATACACTTTATTGAAAAGGCGTTTGAATCACCCAAGTTAAGCAGGACTGGACAACCATATAATGTGCATGGGGTTCCTGACTCTTCCCTGACTGATGGTATTGTGGGGAGAGAAGGGATAGGCGTGTTGATTTCAGCACCCAATTCTTTCGCTGTGGAAATAAGCTGCTGCCAATATGTATTAAACGCATATTCACACTCAGCCCGAGCCACAGGCAGTGGTGCCAATAGGGCGTACTGGGTGCATTATTCCTGTCAGGGGCCCTAATCGAAAGGGGCAAACTGTTAAAAAATAGGAAATAGTCATGGCTGGGGGCCCCATTTGATTTGGCTGTATGGGGCCCTGAAAAGGTTAATAGATGACTAATGGCAGCCCTTGCCACAGGTACATGTGTATGGGGAGGAGGCTTAAAGGGGTTTTGCCAAAAAGTGAGTTCATCACCTAACAGCCTGATACTCCCCTCTTGAGGCTTGAAAAAAGGGGCGTTGTTTTTCTGTGTTTAAAAAAACAAGTACCTCCTCTGTGATGTCATCACTACACCTCCCATGCACGTTCTGGATACTCAGTCTCTGTAGCTGAGCAGACATTGTTTTGCTAATCCACAGAGGAGAACTGTATTGTGTACAAGCGATATGCGTTTTATTTCTCCCTCTTATTTGCTCAGGAGAGAAGATAAGCTCAGCAGGCAGCCTTCTTTCATTCTTTCACAAAGGGCTGCAGGAGGAGAGGGAGGGGGGTTGAGCAGGGCGCGTCTGCATGTTTACTCAGATAATTACATTACAACTAGTGGATTCTCTATACAAAAGACACTGGATGTTTCTCCCGAGTCCCTTCAAAGCTCATTCATGTTCCCTGCCATCAGATAAGAAGTGCAAACAACGCAAGCGTGGCCAGATCGGCTCCTGTCAGCTCCTGGTCGTGTCTAATGTAAACTGTCAGGAAACTAAGGGCATCTTAGTTAGGCTGTAGCTCTCACATGCTTCACTTTTTTTAATGACATATATTTAGAAAAGTGATTAAATACCCATTTTGGAGGATCCCACGTCAACATTAGATCGTTGCAAAACCCCTTTAAGGAACAGCTGTTAAGATGTTTTTAAAGATGTATGGCTACTTTAAAAAGGATGTTCCCATCTCAAGACATTTCTGGTATATTGATTGGATATGCCATAAATGTCTGAACAGAGTGTGCTGCGCATGCGTGGCCTCTTCTCCAGTCTACATGGAGAAGTTTGGGGGGCTGTTCTCAAGATAAGATCTTAGAGGTGGGACCTGCACCTATATTGTGAACCGGGCCACAAACTTCTCCGTGTACACCGGAGAGAAGGCTGCGCACGGCCGGCACACTTCTTTCGTTTCAATTAAAGTGCTGAGTACAGACAAACACGCTTGCTCAGCTGTACTCAGAACTCCCATAGAACAGAGGGGAAAATACCGCGCATGCGCATCCTCCTCTCCACTCTCTTTGCTCAGGGCATTACCATCTTCTAACCCAGAAGTTAGGAGATAAGAATATTCCCTTTTGGGGGTTTACTTGGGGGTTTAACTAGAAGCAGATCCACTTGATGTTTCTTTGTACCTTTCCCCCTTCTTTAGGCCTTGTGTGGGGCTGATCTTAAAGTCTGGCGCTTCACTGACCAGATGACTCACTCGTGTTATTTGGGGGGGTCTTGCACAATTCTTTGGGTGGCCAACGGCTGACTTTTATATTAAGGCTGTCTAATTATATTCTATATTCATCTCCAAAGAGCAGAAAATACATAAAAATTGCTTATTACTCCATTTTAACTAATGGATTGCAGAGCCTAGGATTTGGATGTTGAATGCTTTAGCAAGATTCTGGAGTTCAGCCATTAAAATCTGCAATAATTGCAAATCTACAGTGCAGGAAACTAAATGACCATTTTCAGGAACTCCAAAGTGAGATGAAATGTTATCTTTGTCATAAAATGTTATTAGCTTTATAGCCAACCTACAGACAGTAAGTGCGGCTAATGCTGGTATCATTAACACCTATAGAAGAAGAAATAATGAAAGCATAAATCTGTAAAATGTCAAAACTTTATTACATACAAACCTATCAAAACAAAAGGAGGTATAAGGGAATGTCCACCATGGAGCCGGATATAGAACAATTATATTATAAATGAACACAACATGGTATAACAAGCCTATATCAAAGATCATATAGATGTAAGGAATACACAGTGGGCCAATACTATATATAGGAGTCCCACGAAACGCATCGGGGCGG
Organism: Phyllomedusa bahiana; assembly: GCA_025379985.1. Lineage (NCBI taxonomy): Eukaryota > Metazoa > Chordata > Amphibia > Anura > Hylidae > Phyllomedusa > Phyllomedusa bahiana. Next base: position 113,624 of record JAODAL010007673.1, read on the forward strand.
CTGGTCAGCCCCCTTATAATTTTTTGTGTGGTTGTATGTATATGTGTATATATACTTTTATATAACAACCCCATATACACAATATATATCCACACATACATTACACCTAATTTATATATACACACACCCCATCATATACACACACATATATATATATATATATATATATATACACACACACATACATATATACACGCACTACATATATACATATGTATACACACTCATATATACACACATATACAGATATATATGTGTGTGTGTATATATATATGTGTGTGTGTGTATATATATATATATGTGTGTGTGTGTGTGTATATATATATATATATGTGTGTGTGTATATGTATGTGTGTGTATATATGTGTGTATATATGTATATATGTGTGTGTGTATGTATGTGTGTGTATATATGTGTGTGTGTGTGTGTATATATATATGTGTGTGTATATACACTCACCGGCCACTTTATTAGGTACACCATGCTAGTAACGGTTGGACCCCTTTTGCCTCTTCAGAACTGCCTCAAATTCTTCGTGGCATAGATTCAAAAGGTGTTGCAACGATGCTCAATTGGTAACAAGGGGCCCAAAAGAGTGCCAAGAAAATATTCCCACACCATGACACCACACCACCCAGCCTGAACCGTTGATACAAGGCAGGATGGATCCATGTTTTCATGTTGTTGACGCCAAATTCTGACCCTCCCAATCCGAATGTCCGCAGCAAAAATCGAGACTCATCAGACCAGGCAACTTTTTTTCCAATCTTCTACTGTCCAATTTCGATGGGTTTTGGGGCAAATTGGAGCCTCATTTTCCTGTTCTTAGCTGAAAGGAGTGGCACCGGTGTGGTCTTCTGCTGCTGTAGCCCATCTGCCTCAAAGTTGGCCGTACTGTGCGTTCAGAGATGTCTTCTGCCTACCTTGGTTGTAACGGGTGGCTATTTGAGTCACTGTTGCCTTTCTATCAGCTCGAACCAGTCTGCCCATTCTCCTTTGACCTCTGGCATCAACAAGGCATTTCCGCCCACAGGACTGCCGCTCATGGATGTTTTTTCTTTTTCGGACCATTCTCTGTAAACCCTAGAGATGGTTGTGCTTGAAAAACCCAGGAGATCAGCAGTTTCGGAAATACTCAGACCAGCCCTTCTGGCACAACAACCATGCCACGTTCAAAGGCATCAAATACCTTTCTTCCCCATACTGATGCTTTGGTTTGAACTGCAGGAGATTGTCTTGACCATGTCTACATGCCTAAATGCACTGAGTTGCCGCCATGTGATTGGCTGATTAGAAATTAAGTGTTAACGAGCAGTTGGACAGGTGTACCTAATAAAGTGGCCGGTGAGTGTATATATATATATATAATTTTTTTTATGTTGTGTGTGTGTGTATATATAAATATGAGTGTATGTTTATATATATATATGTGTGTATGTTTATGTATATATATATATATGTGTGTTTATATATATATATATATATATGTGTGTATATATATATATATGTATATATATAGTGTGTGTATATATATGTAGTATACACACACACTCACACATCTACCCATAAATACAGGGCTGACTGGCACTCCGATGTGCATTTCGCGGGACTCTCTTCTTCAGTCACACCTATGTATGTAATATATCGGCAGGTTCTAAGAACTGGACATTTGTGAGGTCACGTAATCATCATGGCGGCAGGGCTTTTGTCTGGACAGTCATCCCATAGGGGAAAGCTGATAACAGCAAGCAATAGATTTCATTATACCTTGCAGTATCTTTAGATAAGAAAGCCTTCATGTTTTCAGCTTGATTAATGGTGACGTCATCGGCCGTTCTCCGCTTGTGTCCACTGATCTTATTTGAGCCAAAGGCCTTCAGATGAATGGACGGATGTGGTCACTGGAGAACACTAGGTGTGAGTGTTGCATGGTTGCAGAGCATGCTGCAAATTTGTATAATGGTCTTGACTGGAAAAGGAAACCATATGAGGCTATACCTGTGCTCCAGGGCTAGGGCCACAGCCAACAGTATTAGTGATGTAGCCGTTAGTCTTATGCACTTTTCATTGCCGGCAGGTTCAGTCATAGACGACAAACTCCATCAACATCAATCTAACGTGTATGGGGCGGCTGCTGACTAACATGACAGACTGCTAAGGGCTATGTCAGGTGACGGCGTGAATACAACATTGCTTGACAGCCCGCCATGTAGCGGTCATACCGTAGACATCAGGTGTCAAAAAGGCAAATGTGAATGATGATGATGTTGGTGAAGAGAAGAAAGCCAGACCACAGGACGCATCCAGGGTGATGCAAAAATGTTGTATTTCAGAGTTCACCTGCTCCAGGGCTCTTGCGGCTGATGTCCTACAAAGAAAGCAGGAAATTCTTGAATGGATGGAGCTGGCATGCTGAAACTTGTGAGGATTTAGCTTCTAAGTCAGTAACAATAGTGGTTTATAGTGGGGGGTATATTAACCCTCATAACACCATCCTAATCCCCTCGTCTAGTTGGCTAATGTAATAGAAAACACGTAGAACATGCTTCTTGAAAAACCTGTAATTCATATAGTGCAAGACTATGGCTCTTTCCATGCTCAGGAGCTTGGACATTGACTTACAGGGTAACTGCCTACAGGTGGCGCTAAAGAGACAGTTTACTTTCTGCTGAAGGAACTCTAATTTGCATATTTTTTCCCCATGGTGCACTGCATGCACATCTTCACTGGGTCTCTTTAATCAGAACCAACCTTCCCCCGAGCAGTGTCGAATACATTCCCTTTGTCCCACCAGGGAAAATTATTCTAAGGGCTCGCTCTCTATATAGGACATGTGCACAGACACTTTAAAGGAATCATATAATGGGCCGCATGTATGGAAACTGTCTAGCAGTAAGACTGTCTTTGTCGCCCACAGCAGCCAGACGCGAATTGCGTGCTAAAATTTGCTCGTGTGAACTTAGCCTTAGGGTTCATTCCCACGTCTATGATAATATAGCGGTCGTGTTTTACTACTGTTATTTGTTCTTTTTTTGGCAAGTTGGAAGACGGCTCTTGTCCGTGGTTTGTGGATTCGCCCGTCCCCCTTCACACCTACATGTTTATGTTCTGCCTGAAAACTGGGCAGAAAAATGAACATGTTCTAAGTTTTTCGTTACGCCGATGGTGTCAAAAAACGTCTGGTGGAAAATCTGTGCAGTGGGAACACAATGTAAAATCAATGTAAAAGGTTGACAGTCGGCTTTCAAATCCGAAAACCGCCTGTAAAACCGACTGAAAACCCTGCAGTGGGCACAAGCCCTTACTGCAAGTTTTCATACAGGAGGCACACAGCAATTAATAGGATATCTGCTGATTGGTTCTAAAGTTAGCTCCATATGAGGTTGTCTTCTGCTAGACTTTTGGAGCCCTGATATATTATGGGTACATTATAGTGTCCAAGCTTGGGCCCTCTGGATGAGCCTTGAATTAGTGATCAATACATTTTTTATTGTGGATGGTGTCTTTAACCCCTTCAGGACCCGGCGTTTTTTTTGGGTGACACGTTCGTTTTTCCCTCCTCGCCTTCTGAAAGCCATAACTTTTTTATTTTTCCACCTACATAGACACATGAGGGTTTTTATTTTGCGGGACAAGATGTACTTTCTAATGGTGTTATTCACTATACTATAGAATATACTGGGAAACCGCAAAAAAATTCCAAGTGGGACAAATTGTGAAAAAAAATGTATTTTCGCCATGTTTGCGGGGGTTTTTTTTTTTACGGCGTTCAATCTTCGGTAATTTGAATGTGTTTCTGTATTTTCAGGTTGTTACGCACCGGCAATACCAAATGTAGGTTTCCGTTTGTTTTGGTACCGTAAAAAAAATTCCAACATTTTCTATTTTTGAAATTTGCGCCACGGCGCCAATTTTGTGCGGCCAATAACTTTTTTTGTACTAACACCTACGGACGTCAGTGAGGGGGCATTTTTTGCGGACTGAATGTACTTATTATCGCTAGCAGTTTGGAATGCATACGACCTTTTTGATCATTTTTATTCCAATTTTTTGAGTGACGTAAAAATGACCAAAAAACGCAATTTTGGCGTTTGGAATTTTTTTTCTTCTACGGTGTTCAGCGTACGGGATAAATGATGTTATATTTTTATAGATCGGACTTTTTTGGACGCGCCGATACCAAATTTGTGTAACTTTTTTTATTATTTTAATGATTTTATTTGTGTAATGGGGAGAGGGGGGTGAGTTGTAGTTTTAATATTTTTTTTTTGTACTTTAAAAACTTTTTTTATTTTTTTTTTTTACTGTAACATTGAGGCCACTGTGGTCCCTTGACCACTAGGTGGCGCAATTGTTAATACAACCTAATGCATTGCATAGGCAATGCATTTAGGGTGTACAAATGGGGGGTGTCCCCACTTCCTGTTGCGGACGGAAGTGGGGCAAAACCGGCCAGGGAAGTGACGGGAGCCTTCACAAGGCTCCCCACCACAATGCCAGGTGTTTCGGACCGGCTGTTACAGCAGGGTGTTAGCAGCGTTTTGCCGCTAACACCCGGCGGCTGTGCGGAGGGGTCGCGGCGCGATCCCCCCTGCAAGCCCCTTAGCGGCCCTGGGACGTACTCATACGCCCAAGGTCGTTAAGGGGTTAAGGGCATGTTCACACGGCTTATTTGGACGTGGTTTTGGACGAGGTTTTCGGAGCGTTTCCTCGCCCAAAACCTCATCCAAAACACTTCCAAAATGCCCCCAGCTCATTTAATTGATTCACACACAACGAGGATTTTACACGCTTCTTTGGAAGTGCTGAAAAAGAAGTGTCATGTCAATTCTTGAAGGTGTTTTGGGTGCGGTTTTTGTCCTGGCTATAAATTTGTATGGGTGAAAACCTCGTCGAAAGCCTCATCCAAAACCTCGCCCAAAACCTCACCGAGAAACGCCTCTAAAACCTCTTCTGAAGAAGCGTGTTTCAGGCGAGGTTTTGGGAGCGGAAACGTTCCAAAAAAGTCATCCAAAACCACGTCCAAATAAGCCGTGTGAACATGGCCTTAGAGGCGTTTCTCAGCGAGGTTTTGGATGAGGTTTTCAACGAGGTTTTCACCCATACAGATTAATACCCAGGACAAAAACCGCACTAAAACCCGCGCCTAAAACACGTTTCAAGAATGTGTAGAACCCTCGTTGTGTGTGAACTACAATGAGGTTTTACATAGGAATCAATTAAATGAACTGGGGGCGTTTTGGAAGCGTTTTGGACGAGGTTTTGGGTGAGGAAAGGTTCCAAAAACCTCGTCCAAAACCACGTCAAAATAAGCCGTGTGAACATGGCCTAATTCTGACGTTGGTTGAAGCAGGGACCATGAGGTTAATGTCCTGCTGAGTTGCCTTCCAATCCCGATATCTCTTACTTTTTGTGGAGCACATCATTAGCCTCCAGAGAAAAACTGGTCCCAGAAAAAAACAGATTGCAAACAGTCAGAGGTTTGATCTCCTCTTCTCACCAAATATGGTGGAAGTGTGGGGGCAGTTATAAGTGCCACTGTTTTTCGGAAGAAAGCAGCCTTTTGTTTCTAAGCCTGGACAACCCCTTCAAAAACAAGTCAGAAATTTATCAGAGAAGTGTTATATCTACACAGCAAATGGTGTCCAAAATCCGACGGCATTTTAACATCACTGTACCGCTGTTTTTGGTGCAGGGTTGCGCAACAAGCCATGGTTGGTTTTTGGATTTCCTGCCGGTCCAGTACATTGACTGAATTCGCCGGAAGATAGAACATGTTCTGTATTCTGGCCGGTGGTTTAGAAATCACACAGTAGAAAATCCGTGCTGCATTGATTACAGCTCAGATTTTCTATTGATGTCTATGGGGCACTGGGTACAGTCAGATTTTTGTTGGATTCTAAATGCTGAATTGGCTTAAAGGGGTTGTCTCATGACATTGATTCATCTAACCTCAGTCCTGTTTTCTTGGTTTCACTTTGAATTCAGGGGCGGGTTTACTGGCTCCTACTAGGCTGCAGTAGAAGCCAGGTCTGTAGCTATAGCAACCATTGCTGGCAGCCTATCAGGATAGATCAAACAGGTCTGTAGCTATAGCAACCAGTGCTGGCAGCCTATCAGGAGAGATTGAACAGGTCTGTAGCTATAGCGACCTGAGGGGCTGATGCAGCCCATACAAGAGGGGATATCTAGGAATAGGTAGGACACTGTAAATGGACCCATATTGCAAAGTGAGTTCTTTTTGCAAGATCTTTAATATAAAAAAGTAATCCTTGTAGTGAGACAACTCCTTTAAAAATCGGACTGTAATCCTTTGCTGTGTAGACATAGCCTTACATACATTAATTATAATATTGAGTCTATCACTATTATATTTCTGTAGTCTTTACTTTGGTGCACCCTCGTGCCACTTTAGCTATTAAAACCAATGAAGTGATTAGTATGGTTTGAGCTTCCAAAACAAGTACAGTAGGTCCCAGAGGTGTCACTTGACATTGTTACATGTCATGGTAGAGTTGCCAAAATTTAGCAAATTCTATGATTTGACCACAACATATGAACACACCGTGACATTTAGGCCTTGTCCCTACGGCAATGGTTACTTTTCTGGTTTTTCAAACTGTTTGCGGTTTTTAAGCCATCTCAGCATTTAGAATCCAACAAAAATCTGACTGTACCCAGTGCCCCATAGACATCAATAGAAAATCTGAGCTGTAATCAATGCAGCACGGATTTTCTACTGTGCGATTTCTAAACCAACGGCCGTCCGACAAGCAACGTTCCCCCATAGACGTCAAAGGAAAATCCGTTCAGCAGTCCCCACTGCACGGATTTTCAACCGGATGTTTTTTTTACCCCGCCGGCGGTCTGAAAAACTTAGAGCATGTTCATTCTTCCGCCCGGTTTTCAGCAGAACATGAACATGTGGGTACAAAGGGGGACGGCTTGAATCTGCAAACCGTGGACAAAAGCCGTCCCCTGCGTGCCAAAAAAAGACTAAAAACCGGTCGGAAATGCCGACCGGTATTTGGTCTTTACCGTGTAAACGCAGCCTTACACAACTATCTGCCGGAATTAAAATTGTTAAAGGATATAGAGATAGTAGGGCTCTCAACAACTGTGCAAGACCCGGTAGACCACCAACACTGTCACCATGAGATGCTCTGTACTTAGATCTGAAAAAAATCATGTCCATCTTTCCACTTTGACCAGACAATACAATAGGTCTGAAAGGATGTGAAGCTTTCAACCTTCTGCAGTCTGTGGTGTGGTGTGTTTTATTGAGTAACAGAGAAAAAAGGAATACATAACAATATAAAGTAAATGGCTCAGTATTGCCACACGGAATCAAAACTTAAAACGAGAAGTTGGAATTTTTTTTAAATCAAAAGTGATGCTTTCCTCCCAGTCCTCCCGGTGCTGCAGCTCCAAAGCTCCATGGCATTTGATCCTCTTCACTTCCGGGCTCTCGTCACGACACCCAAAGAGACTCGCACTCCATTCACTCAATATAAAACCTCTTCATTGTGTCAGACCCAGAACCCAGAAGCTGAGAGGGTCGGATCCCGGGGAGCTCTGGAGCAGCAGCAGCGGTAGACCAGGAGGCGAGTATCACTTTTTTTTTCTACTTTTTCCCTCCCTGGCCTAATTTAACTATATTTTTATTAAACTGGACAACCCCTTGAAGCTACCCCAACTATGCTGAGTGAAATTCTGAATAAGTCTTGTTATCGCGCTAAGAATTTCTTTGTGTTTTATCAAAGTCTTTTAAAATTCTGTATTCAAGGATTTTGTCTCATCATTGATGTCATGGTTTTTGTGCCAGATGCTGCAATTTCCCTTCACCTGTCGGTTCTCATTCCTCCATTCTCCTCAAAGCACCTTCATCAGTCGCCCCATCTCTGTGATCTCTAAAACTTATATCTTCCCTGGTGGCTAGACCCTGTCAGCGCCCCATAGTCCCATTGCTGCCCTCAGTCCTTCCTGTGGCGTCAGTCACAGCTGGCTGCTCTCTGTCACCTTGTGTATCTCACAGCGGAGGCCAGATCACAGCATCTCATGCTGTATGGGAATGCACATAGGGTATGAGGGAGTAGCTGTGTACATGTGTGGTATTTATCCGCATTTATCATATGCTGCTGTGTATGTATCTGTGTGGTCATACAGTATATAGGATTGTGCATGTTATTGTGCAGATACAGTATACGTGTATCTTAAAGGGGTTGTATTACTACAAAGATTAGCTTTCAGCATGTAGGAAATGTTAAATCAAGTTTTTCCAAATACATTCCTCGTTTGATGCTACCTTAGTCAGGAGATAAGAGAGATTTTATCTGCTCTGAGTGCACACAGTGCTCCAAAGATCAATGTTAGAAATTGCACATTTTTTTTGCTTATGATCCAATTGATCCTAAAAGCGTTCACTGACATTGAGCTATGGGGTGGCCGGTTGCTGGTTCTGAGAGCGCCACCAGCTTTTTGGTTCATTAGGGTTTGTCCAGCTTAGAAACCCTATTTTTAAGGCCTAGAATAGCTATGCTTAAACTCCAAGCGCACAAATTTGACGTAGGTCTTAATCTCCCTAATTTGAGGTGTTATAATGTTGCTTGTTTGTCCAGACATATGCTTGCTGGATTCATGCTTCCAGTTTTCTATTCAGACTAATAAATTGGAGACAGAAAATAGCTAAGGGAAATCTTGTTACATGCAAAATTATCTAATCTACCTCATACAGTGAAGCGATCAGTTCTACTGAGGGATACGTTTATGGCGTGGAAGGAACTCAGGAAACGTTATGAACTATCTTTCCAGCTCTCAAATATCTTCCCATATGGGACCATTTAGAGTTTCCGGCAGGACAAGAAAGCCCTTTTTTTAAGATATGGCAAGATAAAGGGGTTTCTAAAATTTTTCACTTATTCCACCATTCAGAGAATCGGTTAAAACTTTTGAGGGGTTGCCCAAATAGATCATAGCATCCCTAGCACACATTTTTGCAATATTTCGCAAATTAAGTCGTTCTGTTACTCCAGGCTCAGGGATTTCAGCAAGGAGAAGGGAAACAATAAATTTGATGATTTGGTGGGTGATAGTCACCATAGGAAGTCTATTTCCATAATCTATGCAATAATAAGAGATCAATACATCAAAGTTAAAAGTGATATTAGCTTTGAGAAATGGAGCCGCTGGATCTCCACTTCAAACGTAGCACCTGTCATACTTTGAGGATGGGAACAATTAGAAAATGTATCATAAATGAGAGATGGCGTGAGACCTACTTCAAGATGGTATATTCTGCTATCTATTCTTTCAATATTCCACCAAATGCTTCTTTTCCTGACGGGCTTACAGCATGTCCTAAATGTGGAGAGTCAAAAACTGATTTATGGTTTATGGTCCTGCCCCAGAGTCCAAATTTACTGGCAGAGGGGAAGGAATTGGTTCTATCATTTTGGTGGGGACCTTTGGTTTTGTCTCCTCTGTTGTTTCTTCTACATGATCAGGCAGAGGAGGAGGATGATGATGATGTAGAGGTAGCAAGTAGTATTCCCCCTCTGGTTCATATTGTGTTACTGGTTGCAAAGAGATGTCTTTTGACCAGATGGCTGGAAGCCGATTTGCCATTTTAAAAGAGATGATTTTATCTCAAAACCAAATTGTACCTCATCGCTGATCAGG